>WEIU01023639.1:95228-111228 GCA_013389925.1 Aegithalos caudatus | reverse complement strand
AAAAAAAAAAAAAAAAAAAAGAGGAATGCAAGGGGAGCAGCTAATGACAGAGTCTCTAATGACAGAGACATCTGTTTTGAGGTGTTCTCCCAACAGGCTGTAACTCACTCTCACCCCATTGCTTTTACTTTACTTCCATGGCATTGACCAGTTATTACTGAATGAAAATAAATAAAAGGCTTCAACCTCCTAACTACCTTTCTATTTTTACAGTTGTTTCTTGAAACATGTATCAGATTCTAGTCTGTACACATCTTGTTGTGTATTTTGTAGAGAAATTTCAGTAAGGTTGTTCTGTTTTTCCCCATAAAATGGCATTAGTAAGTCTAGGTTCTTAAATGGATAAACCAACAATGCTCTAGCAGAGTGTAAAAAAACAAAAAAAAAAAAAAACAAAAAAAAAACCACACAAACAAAAACCAAAAGCAAACCAAGCCAACAAGAACAAGCAAACAAAAACAAACCCTACACAGGTCACTTGGCCTTTCCCAGAGAAATGGCTGATAATAGGGCAGTAGAGGAATGAAAATTCTGACTTGACATTTATTTTTCAGTGTCCTTTAGACCAAGTCACTATCAAGGGTGAATCTACTAACAAAAACCATAACAGTTCCTGCCACAGACCAGGGTCATAATGCAGTGGAACCAAACAAGAATATAACAGACAGAGCTCAGAAGTTTTAAATCCCAACCCATTTCCGTCTCTTCTAGACTCTTCTGCCAAAATGCATGGTTTCTGCAGTAAAACAAGCACACAGAAAAGGAAAACCCAGGTGGAAAGGAAGAAGAAAAAATTTCTCTCATGCTGCTTTTATTTATTCCTCAGAGAGCACCACAGCTGCAGGAATCCTGAGATGCTCACTGTCAAAATTAATGTTATGTAAAAAGAACAAACATGAAACTCCTCATTCTCCATTTTGCTGCTAATATGAATCCTTTACACACCTCACTGCATGTGGCCATCATTTTTTTAAGTACCTGACAAACCATAAGCACAACACCTTAATCCTTCACTGCAAACAGCTCCATAAAAACTGACAACAGTTGGTTTGTAAGTATAGCCATTAAATTAACAGAACACTTGTTGTTTTTTTTCCCCCCCCCAGAAAATTCATCATTTAAGGGGAGGGAAGCAGGCACAACTGTGCACTGCCACCCATGTGGGACAAATACAAATTTGTGTGAATAACTTACTTATTTTCACACTTAAGTGCACATTGTGCAGATGGAGCAACCCATTGATATTCAGGCTTTGCGTGTTAACATCATGCACCCTTTTCAACTACAGTAGAATTCAAGTCAGTGAATGAAAGAAAGAACATGCAGGGGAAATGCTGCTCCCTATTACTGTAACTACTTCCAATTCTTTAACTCAAATTATAAAGTTGCACTGGCACTGTGGCATAACACAAATAAGATACCAGGAAAGATATCCAGCACAAGTAAGGACTGCAAGAGTTCAGAGAACCAAAAGCCTAATATTTTGTATCATAATAGAAGTGTAATTTTCACCTGACTTAAAACAGAAGTAATACCCACTATGGGAGGAAATGCTTGAGCTCTAGCAACTACTCAGACTACAACAATTCCGCTGAGCCAGACAACTGGTACCACAAATTTAAGACAAATGTGAAACTCCCCAGAGATCCAAGTATGAAGTTTATGTGTAAGCACATGACAAAGAAAGGGATCTCTGAAGATAAGGAAAGCAAAATANAGAGTGGCACTAAGGAAAAAAGCAGGAAGAAAAAAAAAAAAAAAAAAAAAAAAAAAAAAGTCTGTAACAGATTGCTCGTATACATAAAGATAAAAACTTCCTGGAAAACACTGGCTGATATTAGCAAACCACCTCCCCTTCATTTGATTTCAAAGAATCACAGAATAGTTTGGGCTGGAAGGGATCTTTACAGGCCAACTAGTCAAAACACCCTGCAAAGAACAGGGAAATCTTACACTGTATCAGGCAGCTCAAAGTCTTGTCCATCCTGACCTTGACTGTTCCCAGGCATGGGGCATCCACCTCCTCTCTGAGCAACGTGCCCCAGTGTGTTACCACCCCCATTGCAAAAAACCTTT
The DNA here is from genome assembly GCA_013389925.1 of Aegithalos caudatus. Taxonomy (NCBI): domain Eukaryota; kingdom Metazoa; phylum Chordata; class Aves; order Passeriformes; family Aegithalidae; genus Aegithalos; species Aegithalos caudatus. The sequence continues at coordinate 109,152 of WEIU01023639.1, read as the reverse complement.
CTTATATCCAACCTGAACTGACTCTTTAAAACCATTACCACTTGTTCCATCACAACAGGCCCTGCTAAAAAGTTTGTTCCCATCTTTCTTATAGACTCCCTTCAGGTACTGGAAGGCTGCTTGGAGGTCTTCCCACAGCTTTCTCTTCACTCTGAACACACCCAAATCTCTCAACCTTTCCTCATAGGAGAGATTTTAAACAATGATTTCATTCATGATCAGAGGCAACTTCACTAATGCATGGAGAAATCTGACTTAACACATCTCTTATTATTAAAAGGGATATTATCAGAAGTATTTGGTTTCATCAAAAATTTCTCCTCACCAAAACAGAAATTCTCAGAAAAGGTAACCAAGGTTTTTGTTGTTTGGCTTCTCTTTTAAAAGTACATCAAAACAAATCACACAGTCTCTCCTTGTTAGGTTGCCCTGATGCTGGGGCCAGACATTCTTGCTACAGTACTAGAAATAAGTAATCTGAGGAGATAGGAAAAGCCTTGTGTTCTAGAATAAATCATTTTAACCATGTAAAAAGTACTGCACTTAAAAGTAAACATTGCAATAAAAGAGCATTATTATATTCTTAAGTCTGTTTCAGACAACCCAAAAGTTAAGTTGCCTTCTCTTAGAACTCTAAAAGAGTAAAACAGTGAAAGCTTCAATGTGTATAGCCAGGATGTTTGGTACTAGGAGCAAAATTTTCTACTTGTTTTCCAAGTGATATTCAACTATATTTCCTGTCTGGAAGAGCTGAATTTCCATTGCAGACTGAAAAAGCTTATTCTTTCAGCCCAATATTGCAAAGAGTTCTGACAGATGGCATGACAATGTGGTTTAGGATTTAATGTGTAATATAAAAAAAAATACCAGAAACATAAAATGATTTTTTGCTGGATAGCTTTTACTCAAAAAACAGCTCATTGTTATCTTAGAAAGCTCAGCTGCCAGAAAGCACCACATGAGCTTCTTTGCTAAGTCCACTTTCATAACTGCAGTCTGAGGATTGCTATCAAGACTGCTGCAAACCTAAGACACAACGACCCCATATGCATGCCCAGGCACCCCTCTGCACACCCGCAGCCCCCTTAAATTGCAATATAGTTTTAGTGAAAAAAAAAATGATATAAGCATTGTTAGAAGCAAGGTGACAATAGCTGACCCTAAGATGCAAAAAGAAGCTTTGGACAGAGATGGCCAAATAAAACTCTGGTGTATTCCAGCAGCCCTTTTGTTAGTGAACAGAGATGAGCCGAGGCAGAGGCTTCTTATTTATCCCAGCATGAAAAGGTTCCTGCTTTATTCCTCTTTACAGCTCAGCCATCCTGACTCCAACCATTCCCTGACTCTGGCTGCAGCAACTCCTACTGTAGGTTTCCTTTGCAGCCTCTGACTGCTGGGTATTTCCTGCTAAGCTGTGACTGCAGGTATTGGTTTGCAGACTCTGCAAGGCTTTTAGCCAGCCAGACCATGACTGCAGGCTCCAACAACAGCTCTACCTGCAGACCCAGACTGACCTCACAGCAGGGATTCTCTCTCCCCAGGATCCTTCTTCTTCACAATCCTCTCGTTCCCTCTTCCTCCAAGTTCCTCCTCCTCTATGATTCCCCTCACTGGCTAACCCACTCCCTTTTATCACATTTACCTATATTGGGTACAGCTGTGACTCATCAGGGGTGAGGTTGCACTGGTTAATTAACACAGCTGTTACTTATCAGGGGCAAGGTCACCTGTATTCCCTTCTCCTCCACTGGTGGTATGGCAGAACTGCAGAAATTTGAAAGTTCTTTTGGCCTATCACTTTCTGTGCTCCCACAGAGATGTAAAGAGGGATTTTAGAAGTGGTTTACTTTTTACCGTGGCTTCCACATTTTGCATGAAGGTGTTAAATCTCTCTTGAACAGACTGAGCTACCAAAACAAACAAACAAACAAACAAACAAAAAACCAAGAAACACCTACACACACACACAACCCCCATGTATTTACAATCAATATCTCACCAGATCACAATACATGCAGGTACACTTGGATTATCCATGTGGGAATTCTTCCTATATGACTTTAGGCTCTAAGTATCTTCTAAGTATCTTCCAGAAAAAAGGAACAGAGAAGAACACATGCAAATTGGAGGGAGGGGAGGAAGTGTATACTGACTTCTATAAACAATTATAGATTTCTTACTTTCGGATCTTGTAAGATCTAACCAAAATTCCAGAAGAAAATATAAGATCTATATTGCCCCCAAATATTCCCCTATCTCCTGGTTTCACCCATAGTCAAGGTCAACATTTCTTATTAATAATAGTTAATAACACAATTTAAAAATAGTTATCAATATCTTGACCTTTTACATGTACCTTGCTTGTCTTTTTCTCTTAAATATTTCACATATTTATTTTTCTCTAAGTAGCCATGGTACTAGTTCCTTGAGGAAAAGAGACAGTACAATTGACCAAGATCTTGTCTCTTTAGGTAGCAAAAATATGTCTTCATGCACCTGCTTTTCTCTTAACACAGTAAAGTCATGGCTTCCCCAATCAACCTCTAATCTAATACATACAGATATTTCATTCCCAAATGACACTTGCTATCGGGCTGCATCTTTTATTTTACAAATACAACAATGGTAATTTCATATTCCTTAGACATAGTAGTTCACTTTCTATTTTGCAATAATCTTTTCCTTTGATTTTATACCAGCTCCTCTTGCTTTTTAAGTCCCCATAATCTCTGCACATCTGCAAACTATTAACACATTTTTCAAACTTGAAGTTCTGTCCAAACTCCATTAAAATTATCACCTTTTTATTTCAGATCTTGGCAGCTTATCTTTTTATGTTCTACCTGGCTCTTTATTACATTGTTCATCTTTTCAGCAGAAATAGATCCCTTGACACACCACTGTCTCACAGAACCCTATTTTTTTCTTTTACTGTGCAGCTGGGTTTATTCAATCCTAATTTCACACAGATTACCATTCATTATTGCACTGGTTACATCTATAACTTGAGATGCTTTTTAAAATAAAAAATAATGATATATAGAAATAGCAGAGAGTCTTTTACAGTTTATATTTAAGCTCCTATTCAAAACCAAAACACTACTGCATCGATTGAGGAACAGTTGTCAGTCATCATGGTAGCATTGGTATTCATTTTGGGTCATCAAGGAGGGAAGAGTTGCAGACAGGGAAAAACAACAGTTTGCATGCAAAGGCAAACTGCTCTCCTGCAAGGTTAAGCAAAGATAATTTTAGAAGCCATTCCAAGTAATATATTTATGCAGGTTTTACTGAAGTAAGCAAAAAACTTCAAACCAAAAAAAGAACTCCCAAACCAACCAAACTCCACCACCACCAAAAGTGTCCTGCATTACTTTCAGCTAAAGAAAGAGGAATTCTCTCTGCCCACATATAAATGAAGCAGTCAACAGCTTAAAGAGAGAGCTTTTTGTACAATTCATCGTTTTAGAACAGTATTTTATTATAGTCCATTTATTAATAGAGATAGTTCATAAATACCAGTTCTTTTATACATATACAGAGAAATCATCCCAGAAAAATATGCTTTCTCTTTGCCCACATACTACCACTACTATTGAGATGATATAAACCCCAAAAGGTCTGATAGATACTTGATAATGTCACTGAACCTTGCTCTCTCTCTCTCTCCATATATATATATATCTCCTAGAATATTTCATCAGCATTGGTAATTATATCACTTCTAGGTACATTGGCCCTTTTTCACATGTAGATAATGTGCAACACTTGAACAGTCTTGTACTCAGGCTGCAAGAATAAACATCACTGAGATATCTACAGATCAAAGACTGCACATGCACACAAGCCAGTGTCCCTGGATACAAAGCTGGAAATATGCATGTACAAAACTGCTAAAATACTCTAATAATATGTGTACCATCACACACATTACTAGCTATCTCAGGTACTAGGAACACCAGTTTGGAGATGTCTCTTCTGCAGCTTCCATCAGCTACATCAAGCAGTGAAGCAGAGTAAGAAGCACACTCTAAAAGCAGGAAAACCTAGTATTGCACTTTTTTTGCCAAAATCAGCAGGCAGACCTCAAGGACATGCCCTCTGTTCACAACGTCACCCTTAATGTTACCTTATTCTGTTATGAAGCAAAGATGACTGATTAAAGCAAAACTCTACTACTCCAGATTTTTACACAGGCTTTCACCAGCTGCTTTTTCAATATTTTTAGTGAGTTTTTTAGCAGTACCTTCAAAAGCATTTGTACAGACAATAGCTTGGGGGTGATCAGTTTTTCTCCACAGTTGCGTAACATGAATTTNAAAAAAAAAAAGTTTATTTTTTGCATTTAACTAGCTGAGTATCAAACATTTTCATAAAAAACTAAATCAAGGAGCTTATCATCAAAAAAGGAGGAAGCAAAGACTTCTACAACTTTGTAGTCTCACATTCAGAACTATATTTCAAAACCCCAGTAATACTTTCTCGTGCACACACAGCATTGACATGATTTTCACAAGAAACAAAATATGAGCCTCTACTTCTCCTAGTGATACTAACAAGCCCATTGGTAAAATAAGAGCTCCTCCATCATAATTGTCCAAATAACCACAGCAGTGATATGCCAATTAGTTTAATATTTTAGAATGAATTTATCATACCATAATGCTGATGTCTCAACACAGCCCAGAACAGTGAGCAATAAGTAACAATCAAACCTGTTTACTTTCTTTTATTAAAAAAAGCAGACCAAACAAACCCTAACATCAAAACTGGAAGGCCTGGATTTTTTCCTCTCTCTATGCAAGTACATTGACAGTCATCTTGACTGTCTTCTGCCACCCTGCTCCAATCCACTGTCCAAACACAACTTCAAAGCCTTGAATAAATGAAGGCTAAAGCCAAGAAGAGTAATTTTCATGTTATGATCATCCTTTCTGAGATGTAGGAATGAGACACAGTCCTACTGTTTCCATAATATGACTCTGTGATTTTAGTATTCCTTCAGGATGAAGGGCAGAAAGCTAGACTCAAAAATTAATTTAATCCAGTTAACCAAAGCATCATAGCAATTGCATAATTCAGAAGAACTTTTGATGGTTTAATCCTCCTATTTTAATGAAGTTTTAGCCTTGAAATGTTACTTAAAATCTGATTTGGCACAGGACTAAAAAGTACTTTCCTAATGCAGAATAAGTTCCATATACTGGAGCAGGAATTTCCTTGATACGTTCACCTTACATGAAATGGACATAGCTTTATAGCACTGTTGCTCTCCACAAAATGTAAATAAATTCATTTGGCTTTTTTCTAAAGGAGTGAATCATCTCATTTTCACTGGATGCAAAGCAGAAGCAAGTAAACAGGTCATGCTATTAAAAACTCACCAAAAACTATCTAGACTCAGATTTAGCCACATGTTAAAAAATAACAATCTGTATATAGAGATTTTCTGAGAGAAGCAGAATTCTTCTAGAGTTGTTATAGTAAATGTGTGAATGAACGGGTGTCTGCCTACTACAAGTTGGATGCTGCTGCCATATTTTCAGGTTTTCAGTAACTGCTAATTCTGCTTCTTTTTCATGGTGCTTCATTTCTTTAAGCTACAGACTTGACTGCTATGGGATTTTTATTTTTTAAATATGGATATTAATGGAAGCCAAGGTTTTCATTCACACATCAACTTATATTTAAGAGAAACATGAACTGAGACATCTGATGGGTTTTAAAAGAAGATCAAAATTTTAAAGGAGCTATTCAGAGTACACATGTGGAGAGAGTGTGTGTTAGTTTTACAGTCACATATGCATCCAGAAAAGTTACCTGTGTTATCATAAAATAACTTGCAAAACCTTTAAAATTGGGGTGGGCCAATAATTCACAGTGACTCTCTGATCCCTTCTATATATTGGAGGATGAACTCCTATTACTAACCATCAGTGGAAAGGCTGAAGCAAGTATCCAGCCACAGCTTTGATAGAAAACTGTTTTTCATAGACTATCCCAAGATTTCAGCGCTTTGTTTTTACTCTGAGAAAAAGATTTCCTATTAAAATCCATTTTAAAAATATTTTGAGGGTTTTGCTACTGAAATATGAATGTTATAGTTCACTGAGTAAAACTGCTATCTCTTCTCTATACTTACAATTGATTTAATTCTAAAATTTTTACTAGAAGTGTTTTATTTCCTTTTAGGCTGGATATTCTACATGTACTGCGATTACAATAGGAAAGGTTTTAGCAAAAGAAATTATCTTTTCTTTTTCTCTAAATACAGCTTCAAAACTCCTTGGATTTCTTTCATTCCTACCAAAAACTGACAAAATGAGATTCACAGTTTTATACTTGAATTATCTCTGAAAAGAAATGAATCCTTTTAAAAGTGTGATTCAGTTCTAGGTGTCAGGTGCCTGCTATGAAAACAACATGGAAATTTTCTCCCTGCCATTGCCACACCCACAGAGTGCCAAAGACTTAAATAGCAGTGTCATCCTGTAGACTTCCAAGCATGGCAAGATCTTTCACTGGACAGAAGCAGCAGCCCAGCAGGTGAAGAGAGCACAGGTTCAGATCAAGACTAACCAGAGGGGAAAAAGCAGGAATATTCTAAAAAAAGGACAATAAACACATTGCTGAAAACCCTAACTTGCAGGTATCTCCAACTTCCTTATATCACCTGAGTTCTTCAGATAGGAACAGCAAATATTTACTCCATTTATTTAAAGTATGATCCATTTAAGTTTATTAACTAAGCATTTAAAGCATTTTAATACAAAGTATCCATTTCTACACAACTTCTGTTTTCTGACAGAGGGAAGGAAATACTCTAATGAATTTGCAAGATGGATTTTCAAAGTGAAAAAAGGACATGTATTTAAGCTATGATCATAACTATATGTCTCAACAATACGGTTTCTTCTTGCACTACTGGAAGTGAACATCTTTGACTCCATACAGGATGTACCCATTTCTAATTCATGACCACGAAATGATGATGTGGAAAAACAGAAACCACAGCAAAGAAAAGTAAATTGGACCACGTGTTGAACCCCAGTCTCAGCCTACGCATAGAAAAGGTGGAAAGAGCTCTCTTTATTGCTCCCTTCTGCTTCATTTCATCAGCTTCCTTTATAGGTTTGTTTTATTATTTTCCACAGTTTTAAGAGTTCAAACATTCCAAAAGCAAAAGAATGTGTGATTCCTTGGAGGCTTTCAAATGGAATTCTGGGATGAGTCATCACCGGAATAATTTTCAATGCCCCATCCCGAAGGTGAGCCACTAAAGCAAGAAGATGAATTAGAGCTGTTGGTTAAACAGTAGCAAAATTTTCTGATATATTCAAAATATTAGCAAGGTCTCTGTTCAGTGCCATTTAGCTTGAAGGCAAGAAAAAGATTTTGACTATGATAGTTAGAGGTAACTGAAAAGATTTTCTTAAACTCAATTAATTATCAAAAATACTCCATGTAAAAGAGGAAATATTAAGAGTCATTCAATTTTAATGACGAAGTCAACCCACCTTTATGAAACCATACACAAAAAATAATTTTCACTTGCTGCATTCCAGCCCACTTCCTAAAAAACGACGTGAAAAGTTTTACATGCTACTCTTCCTAGATTCATTTAATGTACCAATAGAAGGGCAGTTTCATATAAACACCAGTAATACTGAAGTATGCTTTATGAAATAACTGGTGAGCTGACAGACTAAACTGTTAACCCTTCTTCAATTTTCTACAGGCAGAACAGAAGAAGCCATCCCCACCAACAACCAAGTCACAGAACACTAATCCTGATGAGAGCACTTGTTTTTCCCCAATAAATATTATTACCAAAGCAAAGGCCAAAAAAATCTTCCCCCACTCCAAAGAACTCCAAATAATGAACACTGACAAATTCCCACCATGAGGTTACACAACAGCATCTCAGGCTGTTTCTAAGCTCCAGGGACAGATGGTTGAAGAGACTGTAAGAATGACTTCAGGGTTACTCAGTGCTAAGAGATTCTGTATTTTAGTAAAGAACACCTTTTAGGAAAGCATATCCATCACTGATGCTATTGTATCAATAAAGTTTATATTAAAAACACAAGAGTGGAAAGCAGCAAGGTCTCTCCTTTGAGTCAGCAAACTCCAAATGATCCGATGTTACTTCCATGACAAAACCACCATGATGGCTTACTTGTTAAATAGAAATCTGCAAAATGACAATGAGAATGAATAAATGTGAGTTTTGCTAATGACACTTTGCACCACTGTTACTGCAGTCTCCTGAATGATATTTTCTTTTAACATAGACATACCTACTCCATCCACCTGTGGATTTTACAGACACCTATATATAAATGTTTTCCAAAACTTAAGACTTCCAAAGACAATAACGGATTTAAGATCCAAGCAACCTACAATTATTCTTTCCATTACAACTAATATAACAGTACTTTTATATAAGATTTCAAGGTGAATAATAGCTTCTAGTCTCCAAAATTTTGCTTGTTTCTGTTGCAAACTGTGAACGAAAAAAATCATGGAAACATGCTTCCAAATAAGGACTAAAATAAGGGCAAGTATGTATTAAAGACAACTTCTAAACTGTCAGTTTCACTTGTTGGTTTGTATTATATTATTTCACTACTTGCAGATTCTTCATTTCTTCTCCATTAGAAAATTGTCTTGGCAAATATAATCTGAAAGTAATTTTTTTGAAGTTATTATTATACTCCACATACTTACCAGTTGCCTGTCTGTATTAATATCAGAGTAAATACCTCGCAACTTCAACACATAAGACAAACATTTACAACATCTCTTCATAGCTGATGCAACATTGAGTTTAGCCCTTTATGAGTTTTAAGGCTTCATTTAATTGCATTTAAGTTTTTAATGAAGCCCTGTTGACTGTGGCCTATCTATATTTGTCACTGAATCATCATGTCATGCAAGATATAAGAATTTCTACACATTGATGTTCCCAATCTTTGCTTGCCCACTTATGTTCAGACTCCTGCCACATCCAAGTTTCAAACACAATCCACAAGTTGCCCTTTTCTAATCTACATTAGGAAATCCTTCAGCATCAAATGATAACTACAAAGGGGACAAAAAAAGCAGTATGAACGAAATTACCTTGAGACATCTCATTTAAAAAACAATATTTAGCATGACCACCACATATCTAAATAAAGAGAAGTATTTAGCATGACCACAAAGATGTTCCTGTTGCCTTCAGGCCTTGCAATAGAAAAGGTCCCATGCTCTATCAAGCACAGGAGGACCAGTCTGATCTCTTGTCCACTCTTCTCAAATAACTTCTGTGTGCAGCATAATGCCCTCAGAATGACTCAGAGGGGAAAGAATCCCCTCTGAGTAAATTAGAGAAGCAGTACGAACAACAGATCAAATATTCTAAACTAAGAAGATGGAGTGCTTCACCAAAGACCCAGAGGCATCCCCAAGCAGGATCCCTACATAAATCCCAAGAGTTCTTACAGCTGGCTGTTGCACACCCTGACAGTCACGCCACAGCAGCAAAACCTGTTCCAGAGCAGCAGATCTGCAAGCCAGTCATCCCATTCATGTTAAACCAGTAGCAATTGACCTTAAATGCCTTTTGGCAGTATATGCAGAAACTGTGATTCATAGACCAAGGTATCAATAAAGGTCTCTGAAATTTAATTGGACACCCTATTCCTATACACAATCCTGTTGACTTACTACTCCACTAGGAAGCAGTACTTCTAATCTCGCATACCACAATTTCCGTACAGGTAAAAATCCAGACTCAAGCAAGAAACTCTTGGGAAATAAAAGTGATCCAATTCCAGAAAGAATAAATGGCAAAACCCTTCTTAACTAATAAAAATACAAGGTTGTACTATACAACCTTTTTTCTTTGGCTCTAGATCTGAGAAGCGTCAGTAAACTATTGGGAAAAAAAACTTTTCTGTTGAAACATTAACAGCCCTACAACAACAATAAATTTTATCAAGCAAAGGATCCAATTTTATCAGACATGGCAGTTGGGAAAAACCACCAACAAACTACAACAGCCCATACCCCCTAAAAAATTCCATAGGCAAGCCTAGGAAATCATGGAAGAAAAAAAAAAAAAAAAAACAAAGCAAAACACATTTTGTTGACACTGACCATCACTTTCACAGATAAAAAATGAAAACTACAAGGTTTCCAAGTGCCCCTGAGGAAGCTTATTTCACAGTTACTGTAATTTGCCATCTGTAGCTTCCCTCTTTAATGAAGTCTTTAGAATAGACTTCATTGCAGATGAGTAGGAACTGTTAACTCTTCATTGTGGGGGTTTTGACAACTTGGGAAAGCTCTTAAATCAGACTTTCTTGCATATTAAAATGTAGGTTTATCCTTTCCCACATGAATCATTACACACTCTGTTAGCCTGTTAGTCAGCAAGAACATACCAGTAGCACTTTGAAAGATGACTATCTATTACTGTCTAATGATACATTCCAACAATCTGCTAAAACTGAACGTGCAGAACTTCACATCTCCGTGTGCTACAATAACATCAGCATGACTGATGCTTCACAGGCGTAACTGTTTGCATTATTACATGAGATAAATGCAAACAAACACACAAAATACTATCCTAAAACTATTACTTGTTTCTATTTATTTTGGCCATCAGGTTTAAAATCATCACTTAATGATTTATTGAATTATTCAAAAAACAACCTAAACAGCTACTGAAATAATTTAAAGACCATTTGATAAGTAACATATTATAAAAAATTATTCACCTGCAATCATTTTTAGGCCTTATTTTCTTTCTAAACAAACATCTGCATTAATATGATGCTGAGCCAAAATCTACATTCATTGCTTTATTGTCACCTCAACCTCTCATTCTCCATCTGTCTCATTCATCACTTGCAGTCTGTCATGACCTATACGAGAAGATCTTTGAAGAATATGCTGTAGCTAATACAGCAAACCAAAATGCATAATAATGTACCCGAGAAAAATATGAACAGGTGATATTGAAAATGGTGTGTTCCATTATGTTTGTCATTTAACTATCCAAGTCATGGTCACTTGGCTTTATTTTCATGATTATGATCATCAGCACATTCGTAACAACCTTCATTTTGTTCTTCTGTCTAATTTACTTATATCTTCTTATCCTCAGACTTAACAGTCTGTTAAATCCACTTAAGAGTCTATTAGAGCCACAAAATCATAAAATTACACGTAAGGAGAAAAACTGCTTCCTACACAAAAGCATTGATTTACTATATTGTCACCATGCCTCCAAGACATCAATTAAAGGTATAAAAATAAAAAAAACAGCTGAAACATTGAATACCTTATTTTCAACCCATCAGTTCTCCTTTTCCATCTCACCAATGTTGTTTTCATCCCCCTACCCCCATGTATATATTTCAACTCTTACCTCTTCCTGCAGCTGTGATTGTTTTATGAAGGCTTGAACTAAAATCTGCACAGTTGTGTATATATTTATGGCCCAAGTTAAAGCTATAGACTGGCTCTTTAGGAGGAAGAGTGGTTTGTGAGACTAGCATAATGGGGGTTGACAATAGCACCATAAACGTGCAATAAAACGGGAAATGGAAAAATTCATCAGGCTGCACAATCTCAGTGCATGAGACAGCCAGATATAGCCATACAACTAATAAAAATTAAATGGAAATACAGAAATAATACCAGGTGGGTTTGGAAAAAAAAGCTAATCCTAGAAAGCAGTTGCCCTGTATTAAAAACACACCCATTTTCTTCCTGTAATGAACCTGAAGATTTATGCAAACAGACAATATCCTCCAACCTCTTAATATTTATCATAACAGTAATATAACCTAATCATCAGTCAAATGTAGAACCATAAAATAGTCAAAAAGTAAATAGCTGCATGGCAATTTTTAAACACTTGCATTTAATCATACACTTTTCTTGATTTATGATCAAGGTAGTGTTATGTTCTCTTAGTGCTTTCTAAACTATACTAATGGAAATTTAATTTATCAAAACACTAAATATACCCCTCACAGTTAGAATACAATCTTGTAAAATAGAAGGTCAGAAGCAACATTTTATCTGTGCCCTTTTTAGGCTAGAACTATTTATGAAGTTCTAGTCTTAGAGTTACTTTTCATACCAGTATTTTAATCTACAAAAGTAAACCTGAACTTTCAGCAAGATGTCACCTGACACCATATGCTTGAGTTTCAATTAATGCCATGTGAATAATAACATATTTGTTTTCATTCCTCCCTGTTCTCTCAATGAGAGAACACTTAAGAATGGAAGGCAGCATAGTATGTGAAGCTTGATCAAAATTTCAGTTTAGAATATTTAATCTGATTGCCCAATTCCCCAAAATTTTCAACTTCAGCATTTACAATCACTGTCACAATCATATTTATGAAGATGCAGTCCTAAAAGGATGAAGGTCAGATGCATCAACTCCTTATCAAACTCTGGCTAAATGCCAAAATTGGTCTTAGAAATAACACTAACCCAGTCAAAGACTAAGAAAAGCTTATTTATAGTATTGCAGGAAAGGAGATTCCTCACCTTTTTTTAATGGACTAAGACACTGAATGTGTTATCCCTGAGATTCAAGAACTAAAACACGTGCAAATTTGTAAATAAAGTATAGTTTAAAGACAGAAAGCAGTAGCCTTTGAGCAAATAGTGTCTTCTTACTCCTCACTCCAGAGCCTAACACTGCCTCTTGCAGGGGTAAGAGCAGGAACAGTCACAGATCTTGCACAGTCACTCTCTGATATCTTGTGACACGACATGCTTGAGTAACCCAGAGCAAAATTCAAATAGACTAAAAAAAGAACTTGCAATGATTGAGTAAAAAATACTCTAACTTCACATTAAAATTAGTTACAGTTCACTTATCCAAGATTTACATAAATCATTTGAGAAAAGAGGAAAAAGAAGAATTTGTTTAGGTTAATTACTCTTTCAAAGGTCTAATTCTGAGACTAACTGCATTCTGCAAAGCAGTAACTGCCCCAAACTAACTGATGCTTGACAGCTTTAATATTCTACTGCACTTCCTGTAAATATTCAGCATAGAGTATGTATACAGCTTCTTGTTAGTACGAAACTTACAGATATTTTGTAGGCAGAATTTAGAAACATTTATAGAAGCTACATGCAGTACTGAAACAGGGATAATGCAGTAAAATAACATTAAAAAAAATAATTCAGAACATGGTAAAGAAAATCAGGCAGCAACTGCTACCAGTAGCCCTTTGAGGCATTTTTGTTTGGTAAGCCAGACCTTTGCTAAGGATGCAATCATTCTAATTGTCAAGTGCATCCTGCAGGGCTGAGTACCCCCAGTTCCTGTCTGGATCTGGGCCTCTTCTCTGCAATGCTGCTCTCTGCCTGATGCACAAATATGTGTCCATGCAAGACTAATGCACAAGAAGAGCTTATGAATTGCATAAGAAGGGGATTCAAGGAGAAAGACTTGGGAGTCCTAGTGGACAAGAGGATGAACACGAGCCAGCATTGTGCCCTTGAAGCAAAGGGCTCTAGGCTGCATTATACAAAACATTGCCAAAGGGTCAAGGGAGTTAAGAGCCTTTCCCTCTGCTCAGAACGAGGACCACAAGCTATGTGCATAAATTGAAATATAAAACCCCTTATTTAAACATAAGAAAACACTTATTCACTGTGAGGGTGGTTGAAATCTCTGGGGACAGGTTGCCCAGAGAAGTAGTGAAGTTTCCTTGGTGATACTCAAACACAACAGGACATGAACCTGAACAATCAGCTCCAGCTGGTCCTGCCCTGAGCAGAAGGTTGGACTAGAGGAGGTGAGGTTTGGACTACAGAGCCATCTTCAAAACCCAACCTTGACTCTCGGTATGATATTTTGAAATAAATGAACAAAAACTTAGGGACTTGACTTGTT
>WEIU01023639.1:77029-91644 GCA_013389925.1 Aegithalos caudatus | reverse complement strand
GTTTGTTGAAACTCCACACTCAGAGATTTTACAGCTCCAGACAGCAGTGGTCTTAATGCTGGCTCTGCTTTGAGCAGGACCCTGAACTAAACCTCTTGAGATCTCTACCAACCTGAGTGATTTTGCAATTCTAAGTCATAAATACAAAGAGATGCAAAGAAACTCCTTAGATAGAACAGCAAGAGAATCCTTTCTAAGTGATGATTTATATAAGACTTGTACTGCTAATGAAGCTCTCTTTTCAAATGTCCGAACATCTGATTTGAGGACTAACGTATTTGAGTATGGTATCATCAAATCAGGAGAATAAAGTTGCTCATTTCTCTAGCATTATTTAGTTTGGAGAGGCAATTTAGTAAAAAGCATCATTAATGTTGTATGAAGAACAAAAACATCTGAATCACCAGCAAATACAAGCAGTAGGTGAAATAACCTGCTAAGTCTGCCTAACTCTCATGTGCTCCATAGCTTGGTCACACCCAGGAAATAAAGTCTAATACACCAATACAACTCCTACTTGAAAGGCCAGTAAAATAACATGTAATCCAAAGAAAAAAAATCATTTACATAGAGTCATTTCACCCCCAAGTGTACCACTTCTTTCTTATGGAACACAAGAAGAATCACAGGAATGACAAGACAGGAAGTATATTTTGAAATGTTCATTTTAACTAGAACCATTTTTTACCCAAACATATAGCTCCAACTGCTACAGCAGTGATTTTTCCAGAGCTGCCTGCTATACTACAGAAGTCAAGGCTATATTCAAGCATTGCCCAGAGCACGTATGTGGATATTCTGCAGGAAGATAACATAACCCTCATTATTTAAGTTCAAAAACACTAAGGTAGTTCTCAAACTTTAATTATCACTTACATGCGTTATTGCTGAAATACATCAAATAATTTGGCATGGACTTTTTTCCCAGTGCTTTAAGATTAGTTATATATGATATACATTAATTCCCACAATGACAAACAAAGAAAAAATAATCTATATGCATGCAGCCAGTAATTTATCAGCAAAACAGTATAGTTCACAGAAGTATAACTGAATGCCTTGTCCCGACACTGGCTTGCCTGCAGCAAAACACAGAACATACCCCTCCACCAATACACAAATGTACTGACTTACACAATGTGATGTTCTTATTGACTTCAAACACACTCCTTATTCCTGCTCTCCGGGAAGTCTTATTTTGCAAGGCATCATTTAAGAGATCACCACATCCCAAAGGGGAAAAAACCCCCACCAAAACAAACATACAAAACTACAACAAAACAACTTTCAAAGAAACCTAAAACTGAAACATCCTTCCAGACACCTGCTGAACACTATTCCCATCAGAAATCAAAAGATGCCATTTACCTGGCATAAACCTTGCATTAAAAGGAGACTGAAGTGAAGTAGCCAAAAGATGTCACAATAATACTGAGTTTGCTTGTTGAAAAGGAATTAAGTAAAGGTATACTAACAATCATTTTGTCTTGAATCACTTCCATAATATGCTACCATTTCTGACACCAAAAAAGACTCTCTGGTAACAAAGAGAGTTAAAGCTCTCTTTGAAGCTCTCGCTTCAAAGCGACAAACGTAATTCTTATCAATACTCTCCTGGAATAAATAGAAATACTCTGAATTCCTTAAAAGAGAAAAAGAATTCTTTTGCTGCCCCAAACACCAATGTTCCTTCCCTCAAAAGAAATAAAAGGCCAAGCTCATTGCCCTACAGTTTAAGGCTTTGATTAAAAATCAATTGGGCTGTTCATAGTCTTACAATTAGCTAGTTGCTTAAACACTGCTGAATTAGATGCAAAGTAAAAAATGAGAACAAAATATCACTTTCATTCCAGAATAATGAGCTTGGCTATATATTAGTTAGGACCATTTACTTTCTAAGCTGGGGCTCTACTCAGAGTAAATTTTCCCCAATGATCAAAGACCTCTTGCAGTGACTATGAGAACCACCTTTTTTTTTTAGCACAGTATTTATTTCCTGATCTTCTGCTGGGCAAGTAATGAAGCAAACTGATTTCCACTAAGCTTTATCAAAAGGCAATCAAAAGCTCAGCATCATTACCAAAAGCAAAATTGTATTGATTAAACAGAAAAATAATTCTAATAAAAACCTAATACATATGTAATTGTGACTTTCTTCTGTACAGACCAGTGAAAAGAAAAAAAAGACAAAGATGTTAACAAAAAAAACCCAAGAGACTGAAGCAAATACAGGCAAAACTACAATTTAGTTCTGAAAGTGGTATTTTAAAGCACCAGTTAGAATGGGTTTTTCATTCTCAGAAGATAGCAGAAGTTACACTCAAAGTATCATCAAATAAAATCAACCTCATTGCACATTAATTTAGTTTAACTCTATTCTAAATCCAACTGGAACTCTGCTGGCAAATTTATTTATTTTGCAAATTTCACATATAAAACCTCAAATGCAGGAAGAGTTTTGAGCAAAGGGTTTTCTGAGGACAGGTTGCAGCTAAATAGAATTGAATTCTAGGTTAACAATTCTTGTAACCAAAATGTCTCTTTAAGTTGAGACATTACTCTGACTGAACAGCTCTGGGAACAGGTATTTGATAGTTGGCTTTTCAAATACCCTGTAGGAAAGGAGGCAGCATTTTCACACATTATTTAAAAGTATCACCTAGAGGACTAGGTGTTCATCATTACATAACAAATCAGAAAAGCTAGATCAAAAGGGCACTGGTTTGAACTCCAAAGCATGTTCCTAGCATTGCCATACTTGCCTATGAAAGTTCTACAATGAAGTCTGGGTAAGACAACTAACTTTGAATTTAAAACAGAGACAAAGTATCACACTTAGGTAACTGTGGTTTATGTAAAGAGTAATGAAAAATAATTCTCATCTTAAAAAACATATTGGAAAAATGCAGGCAATGTTTGTGGACTCGGTTTGAACACCTAGACCAAGACAGAAGAGGTCGCTTTTGAGGTCACTTTAAAAAAGAGACAAAAAGCCAGACTGACACAAAGGCTTGGGTAAGAACTTAAGTTAGCTGTAGTCTAGGTTGTGATTTTAATTACATGGTTGAGGTAAAATATACAGTCAGAGGATGGGTGCAAATGGCAAATCTGGCATCAAAAAAATGTTTCTGGCACAGAAAGAAAAGGTAAGGGAAGTAATAGCAGGAAAAACAAAAAAAGCTTGGCTCAGTTACCATTTCAAATTGCCAAGGGCAAATTTGTTTTTTTGTGAAGGCACCTCCATACTCCTATAATATAATTTGTGTCATTTCCCAAAGTGTTCAGATTCCATTGACACAGTATTTTAGTCTCACAGATTACGCAGCAACAGCTGGAGTGCTCTCTACATGGCCTTGGCACAAATCAACAGCCCCTGTCCCACTACAACTACTCTTGCCTTCATAAATAATAATAAAATGAGGGATGAAACTATGTTAAATCTATCTAAGAACTAAATTCACATCTTGCAGCAAAGAGGTCAGTAAGCTGCATGTCAATAATTCATTTCAAGAAACACTTTGGGCTCTGACCCAAATAACTCCCTTAAACACGTACAACAGTGTCAAACATCTGCCTGATAGATGCTAATATAACAGCCAGCATTTTTGATAGTGGTAGCTTACATTTTTACTCATACATAAACAATGCGGGTTCTGTAAAGTATTTTACTAGGGAAAAAAGGGGGTTACATATTGAAGCAAAGTTCAGACATACATCTACTCTCTTCTTGTCCCCAAGACTCATCTCCCTTTACAACCTTCACCAAAGAACTTGTCCCTCAGTGAAATAAATAGCACCTGTCACTAAAACTCACCATAAATAAATTGTGACAATGCTCCCAGAAGCAAGCTGACTCAGAGAGGTATCCACACAAAGCCTTCCTCCCTTCTACACCAGCAGAAACTGTACCCTCACAAAGAAGTCACCAAAAAAATCCCACTTTATCCCAAGGCTCCTCCTCTTTAATGAAAACTTGGTGTGAACAATTAGCCCAGGTGTTTCCATTGCCTCCCCCTTCACGCAGCTGTATCCTCTTTGTAAACGAGCTCTTGCTGTCTGAAGAGATGTCTGAACTAAGTTAGAGCAGAGAGGAATTCTCAGAGAGGCCTTTCTTCTACCTGCCATCCCTCAGGGAAGATGAAGCTCAGCTGCTGTGATTTTACCAGTTACAAAAAATGTCCACATTATCAAACACACTGTTCTGCTGCTCAAGGAGCAAAATGTGCTCCTTTGATTGCAAGGTGGGCAAATTCCTGCAGCAGCAAAGCAGGTAGAAATGGCACAATGTAATTTTACACTAAGTAACATCCATCAGAAAACTGTTAATACAGATGACAGCATCCAAGTCTCTTGTTAATTACTTGACTATAAAACTTAAAGAGCTTTAAGTTGACAAGTGTTCTCAATGGAACAGACATAATTAATTCCCTAGGAAGGGAAAATAAACACTTTAAAAAATGCATACTTCTATGTACAATGTAAATTATGTTTTCCACATTTTCACTTCTTATTTCCCATCCCCTCACAGATCAGAAAACATCTAGGAGATTTATATTAGCACTTTCACCACAGAAATAAATGTAGCAGTTGACTTTCCAAGACTTAAATAACAACAAATATGATATATGAGACAATGTTCAGAACTGAGAAAAACATTATTACAGGAAAAGATGTGTAACTATTGTTACAATAGAGTATATTATATTAAGGTGAGACCATTTGCTATTACTACTAAATAGGCTTTACTAACTACTAAAAACCAGACAAAACAGAAAAGGAAACATTTTAAAAAGCATCTCTCAAGTATGCCACATATTCTCACATGTTAAGCAAAAGGTGAGGAAATCATTAAAATTAATTATTTTTACTATTTTTAAATGGTTTTTCTCCTCAAAGGTTTCTAAGCAGCAACACTCAACAATACACTATAAAGAAGTTAATGAAATGGGATCAATTAAAGCAGTAGAATTTTTAGAGGTGCTGTGAGAAAAACATAAGGCAATGCTTCTAGAGACATTGGATTTTCTTTCAAATAGCACAAGGATATTTATAGTGTAATACAGTGTTTTAAGTAAGCTATTAAAATCTGAGTTTCCCTTAATAGAAGCTAAACTCATTGCTTTCAGTGTGTATTTTTTTAAGGACAAATCAGGAAAAAAAAGGTCATTTTTAACTTTTTATTTAATAAGGTGCAACATTAAAAAAATCTTCAGGCTTTATATGGGAAAAAACATGTACTGTCAGTTTTTCTTCCTATTCCCTAGTTTTTTCTCCTACTCTATAATGTGCTGTATTGGAAAATGGAAATGAGAAAATGTCCTATTACTTTCTCTAACATCTTCAGAAAAGAGCCTGATTTTTTAGATTTTTTTTACGTTGGGTAGAAAAGACCATTTTTCTCCTACACATTTACCCATGTAAATTTTCAAGACACATTTAGCTGAGCTTGGGAATCTCACTGGGGTTTCAGTCTATTATGAAGCTCAGATGTTAAATCATGACTGAAAATCTGAGTTCTCCTGAGTCCTGGATGTCTGATTACTCACACTCACAAGCTATTTTTACAAATATGTCAACCCCCTTGCTCTCAAGCAGTTTTGCTCCAGACATTATTTCCCACATGCATGATGAGAAAGACTCCACCTCATTTGATCCCCTCCATGCACACCCGGTGTGAAGGAAACTTCTCTATCTGACCATCCAGAAGCCAGTCTGGCAGCCACACTCCCACCACCAGAGACTTCAGCTACTGGGACTGAGACCCTTCCACAGCAGGAGATGACAAGTGTTACAGCATCCAGGGTAAAACTCCCTGCCCCAGAGAGGTACCTGGGCATTCCCACCTGAACCTGAGTGAATATGAAAGCCACTGGGCTCTGTGTTTTCCCAGCTTCCTCCACCGGGTCCAGACTGTAACCGGCACTTGGATAAGAATGGGGCCCTCAGCACTAAGACCAGAAGTGAGCTGACAGAATGCCATCAGGATCCACAGAGAGGTGTTTCTTCTACTTCATGTCACTCTCTTTCTCTCTCCTCCTCTCTTTTCCTATTTCTTTCTACCTCTCCCTCTGTTACATGAAAATCCATATTATTGACTTCAGCATATGGTCATGTTTGCACCTTAATTTGGGCAGAGACATCTTTCTAATAATTTTAATAACCAGATCTTAACAGCAAGTAACACCTGCCCTTGCTCTCTTCCTTCAACACCAAAAGTTTATTGGACTGCAACACAGACTTTGTTCCACGTGAGTTCCTCTGTACAAAACCAAACAAAAAACCCACTCAGAAATGGCTGGGAATAAACATTACAATAAAGGGATGTGCAGAGTACACGGGAAAAACTCCACAGTTTTCACTGTGCTGTAGAACAGATGAGGACAAAGGCAACTCTGCATCTGGTCTGGGAGTCACCCATAGTGTGGATTCTGTCAAAGATGAAAGTAACAGCTGAAAGTGTATTTCATTAAGAATCAAGGTAACAAATTACTACCACACTAGGAAATTCCTACTACATTTCTCACAGTCAGTCAACTTCAGCTTTTTCAGACTCAAAGGGTCAAAAATTCAGGTTGAACTGTTAGAAGGTAACATAAAAGCCATTTGGATCATTCAGCTGCTCCTAACAAGGTACTACAAGAAGTTATCTAGATCTCATAGTCATTTACAAAAGATGATCCTGGTTTTGGATGACAGCTGGCCTCACAAAGACTTCATTTCACCTTGACTATTTTACCCATAACTTGCTGGCAGACAGAACAAGACAAAGATGCTGATAAATACAAAAAGCAAACAAAGAATGAACCCTCTTCCTTTGCCTTTGAATCTTCTTCCTTAGGCTGTTCCTGTGACACATTTTGTCTTTTAAACATCAAAATATTTTTTAGGCCTGCAATGACAATTTTGAGACAGAAAATACAAAACTCGCACAAGCAGAATGTAAGGAGTATGTCATTGCTCTTCTCCTGCATATATTTTTTCACAGAGCTTTCATGTGTGCCAATGTTGCATGTCATGAAATACTATACTGAATGTCACAGTGTGTGATGGAGTTATGTAATTTTCACATTTGGAATAGTTGCTCTGTCTGGGGCGTAAAGTACTTTCTTTTTTTTCTTTTTAAAATGCATATACATCTGATTTTGAATAAAGATGTTCGTTTACACAAAATGTGAGCAGCATACATATTCTGATGCACAGAAAAATCAGTATGATGGATAGTGTTGAGAGAGTGTAGTTGACTGATTATAGCTGGAGCTTAAGTTCAGGACTCTTGAATTCTCTTTCGAGCCGTGTCACTGATTATTCTGTAACTGGAGTCTATGGTACTTTACAGTATTACAAAGAATCCTGAGAAACAAGTAATATTTATAGCATAATTTAAGACCTCAAGTGAAAGGCATTTTTGGCAGCATGACAATTAAAATTTGCTAGTTTAAAAAAAAAAAAAAAAAAAAAAAAAAAAAAAAGGCATTAGCAGCATAAAAAGTTCAGGGTGAATGTGAAATGACCTCGCCTTATTGTTTCTGATGGAAGTCTTCTCAACCATGCCATGTGAAGATCTGCCCTGCTAATAATTTTTCATAAAATAACAGAATAATTCAAGTTCAAAGGAACTCAGCAGGTCACCTGATCCCATCTCCTGCCCAAAGCAGGGTCAGCTGTTCTTTAATCCTTCCTAAGAAGCCATTAATCATTCCCTCAGAGCTGAGTTATCAGAATCATCGTGAATTGTTTAGTAACCTGATTACAATGATTAATTAATCAAGCCTGAATTTTGCTAATCCAATTACAGTACTCTCAAAGAACTCAAGGCGTGTTTGGATGCACAATGCAGTTACTCGTGATACGGGGCAATTCATAACCTTTTGAAGACCAAGACAGTGTGGTTTATTTAGCAGTGCCTTTGCTAAGGGAGTGTAGACATAGGCATTCTCTGTTAGGGAGCCAAGGGGTTTAACAGTGCCTGTTAATTGTATGGAGCGGGACAGAATGCTTACAACAGCTTCTCTATGGATGGGCAGCCAGGGCTCAGGCAGCCATCAGGAAGGGGGAGTGTTACTGCACATCTAAGAGAGGGGGTGCAGCTCACCAGAGGCAGCTCACAATTTGTAATACTGGGGCACATGGGTCACAAACTCCACAACTGGCCACAACTTCTGTCCAACACGCTCCACCTGCTACTTTAACTCACCTCCACTTCCAAGTCTATGCCTGTACTGAAGGCAGCTTCTCTGGGTATCTGGACTTCAGTGACAACACATGGAATCTGAGGTATCTTTATTTTAAAAAATGTTTTAAATTATACTGTACTTCACAATAAAACAGCAGCAACCTGCTGCTCTGCTTCCACTCCTGGGATGTTTACAATTATCCAGAGCATAATGCCATAATGTCATCCCACTCCTAAATTGAAGGCTGTGTGAAAAGAGCAGAGAGGAATGCAATAAAATGCATGCATTACGTGCTTCCCATTCCCCAAGTCTAAGAAGGTTACATTCAAAATCCTCTGCTGTAATACCAACATGATTAAATGGCTATGTTTAAAGACTATGAGTTTATAAACTACACTGAAACAACTTGTATAGAAATGATACCATTTCTCCTCACGAGCACAAAACCTATCACATTCTATCATGAAAAGCAGTATTTTTCATTCGTTATACAATGGAAGCAATCTTCCTAATACTCTAGGCAGGTAAAAGTTATGTATTTCATGCATATCCTACACAGTTACAGAGTGGGGAGACAGCAAAGATACCACTTTCTGCATCTGTAGAATTCCACCAGGCAAACAATTAAGCAGTGATTTGACTCACTGGGGTACTTTTACCAGAATTTGCACCTTCCCATCTAATACAATTAATCGAAGTTTATTTTGGGTTGTGCCCAGCTCCATTAATGTAAGTATAGTTGCAGCTTTATACACTGTTCATAAAATATCCCCATAAAGCCAGGCAGAGTGGTGATACTATGGCCCCCCTGCACAGTCATTCTGCCCTTGCAGACTGGGTCTTCTACAGAGATAATGAAATTCCATCAGCACTAATTTATCTTGTATTTCAGCCAAAATTATTATACTGAGATAGGCTGGAAGGAGCTGTAGGGCTTTCTTTATTCAGTTATTACAGGAATTGCATCTGTTTCCAACAACTAATAAATGGGAGTCGATACAGCTACAGGACAATACAGTGAAAATGGTGTTAAACTATGCAGATTAAAACCATTTCCAGATGTAAGTACAAACAACACTTAAGAGAGGTGGAAATACACCTTTTCAGTCTAAATGTACCGATAACAAATTCAACCTTTCATTAACTAGGGTTAAACCAAGGACTTCCAAGTTGTCTTTGGTACCAGAAAGAAAAGGGTTTGTCAGCACAGTATCTAAGGGTCACACCATGAGAACTGGAGATATCTGAACTGTAGAGTCTGGCAAATTCTAAAAGGGAGTAAGTTAGAGAAAACAAGATGCTATCAAATGTTTAACAATTACTTTGAAATTACAAATAGCCTTAACTTCAGAAGTACCTTGCCTGGTTCTTCTTTTCACCCATGCCAAAACAAATTAATTAAAAGTAAAGACAACTGCTCATAAAAGAATAAAAAGACGTGTAACTAAATGCTTCATAATTTCATCATGTAAAAAAAAAATCAGTTGTATTAAATAATATTATATTTCAATCACCTAATGCTACTGCTATTCTGCTGTATAGACAAACTACCTTCATGGATACAGAATTATTCTTCAGCATCTATATTACTGTTCTCCATGGAGCTATAATGATTTATATGCAGATCTAACTCTGTTTTCTGTCCTTAAACAAATTTAACATTTCACAAGAAATCCATTTTGCAGAACATCTGTTTAATCTTCATTATTAAAACATGATCATCACAGATCTCATTCTGTTAGTTTCTGTATAAAACTAGCATCATGCAAGAAACAGCTTATTTATGAGGATTTCAACATCTTAAGTACATTCTGTCCTTCCCAAGTCATAACACTTTTTTCTCACCAGATGATCAGCTTCCTGAATTAAATTATATTGTAATAATATCTGAGGTAATTTTGCCTCTGAAATTGGTGTTTAGACATTGTGAAGTATGATTAAACTTACAGTGCAATGTTGTCTTGGTCTAGGCAAAAACCCAAACGTTTCTCTAAAGCCTCCTTTTTCACCTCTATCAGATGAAAAAGAAATTAATTTCAAAGAATGTTCTATCACTAATGCATAATATTTACTGCATTATGCTAACAGTGTCTTGTAAAAAAGTTCATGAACAAAAAATATACAAATAGGTCCAGTGAATGAAAAGAAGGCACAGAGAAGCAGTTCTCTATTAAAACCATTCAACACTACATAAAGTTGGGCAACCCTATGTAACATCATGGATATTAAATATATTGAGTGGATGTGTCTAGGTGATAGTAATTATAAATTGCAGCTCAAGTCTGATAGAGAAAACAATGCCCTTGGGAAATATTCACTTTTTTGATATTTTTGCTGATACAAGAGATACTGTAGCCAAAGACATCCCACAGCCTTAATTGTTCGAGCAAACCCTGTACTTACCGTACTTATCAATCTACACTACCTGGCAAGAGTGTCACAATACTGGAAAACCTGGCTGAACATCTGCCTCNAAAAAAAAAAAAAAGCCATGGAACAAATTCAGTGTTTCAGTTTATATGTTCACTAGAATAGGAAACAAAATATTGTAGCATACCCTCCAACATTTTGAATAAAGTCTTAACTATGAAGACAGCCTCACATCAAGGAAATTTCAGAAAATGCTTTTAGTGTTTTATCCTTTAACTTATACAAACTATTTTAATTGTATGGAAATTTTTCTACTAACCTCTTTTTTCTATTAATGAAGAAAAGAAAATGCCAATGCTGTATGCTAGTTAGGTATCCCGATAAAAATATTTCTCCCGATATTGTTCTCTCTAAAGTGTCACCTCCTCTACTAATGTTTGCAAATACAGGTAGAAATACATGACTGAAGTGCATTTTGTGTATATATTAAGTTTAAACATGCAATGCAGATGAGTTCTGATCAGCATAAAGATTAATATAGATTATGTGTGTAAAAGTATGTATATAAAATTTATGTTGTTTATATTCTGCTTTACATCAAAGAGAATAATGATCACCAATAGACTGGTTTGTTATATAGGGCTATTTTCCACAGTAATACTGATTATTTTTCTAATATCAGAGTATAAAAATTGAGGCATTAATCTACTGCACAATATAATAAACAAATTAATATGGTTGGGGCTCAGTTTTTGCTTTTTGCCATCAGGCACAAAATTAAAGAACGATGAATTTCAGGATTAAAAGAGAAGCATTTTGTCTCCTGTCTAGGAGTAAGCATGCTTGAGGTCTCTGATGGTGACAGGAGAGTGTTAGCAACTTTACATGTATTTCGGATTGCCAACATGTTTTTGCATGTGTTTTTCCATTGTCCCCTCTGCATCTGGACAAAAGTATCATCTTGGTTTCTATAACCCTCCCACCTAAGACTGGCATTTCAGGCAATATCCTGACCTTGCCCTACTCTGCCTACAGAAATTTCTGTCCATTCTAGGTCCAGCTGTACAAAGCTGGGGAAAGACTTGCTCTCTCTCCTAATCCAGCCATCTGAAGGACTATCCAAAGAGAAAATAGCAGGCCATAACTCTGGGATATTAGAAATATTAATTTGACAATTGCAGTTATTGAAGGTAAAATATTGAATCTTAATGGTTTTTAGTCAGCACTACCACTACTTTCAATGGAAGGGGAAAAGTCAGTCTCTATAGCTAACAATTAAAAATTCACTTGCTGCTGGTTACTTAGGAGTTAGGTTGCTTAAAGTAAGAACAATTTTGTTGTATTAATAATTCTAGGTAAAGTTAGCAAATATATAGTTGGTTGTTTTGGGTTTTCCCCAGAACCAGCACAACCTCTGGCACTTAGGCATTTAGTTTCAGAATTTGTGTTCTATTGCCAACATCTACCAACAGCTTTTAATATGCTGGCCATAAAGCATTTGTTGTTGTGGTGGCCTTGTTGGGTTTTTTTCTGTCAATAAACATTAACACAACATCTGACCTCAGTCCTTCCTAGACAAAGTACTGCTCAGGCAATAAAGATTGGAGGAAAATACCATTTTTTCATCAACCTTGAATAAAAGTAGAGGTTCACCATCTAATTTATTGAACATAGGTATCTTAATAGTTACCTCAAACACTCATGCATGATCATCACTGCTTTGAATTTGGTCAATTCACTAGTGATGCCTCCTCTGTGCTGCAGCTTCCATTATTTTGATAAGCCAGTGACACCCAAGAGACACAATCAATTCTATTCTTTCCCTTCCAAAAATGAGGTAAGCACTTCACTGCTGTCAAATCATGCTCTAAAAGATTTGATTTTGTTTTCCACCGTAAAGCATGAATCCTTAGGAAAAAGGAACATTTCACAAAGTCCCTGGGAGAGCCCTCAAAGGATGATAAATTCCCAGCAGAAGGAGCTGGGCGCTGTCCATGGCTCAGGCCCCAGGTGGGCTCTGTGAGGACCCTCCCAGGCCAGACACTGTCACTCCCAGCTGGCACCAACCAACTCCCCTGGGCACGGCTAGCATATTTAATAGAGGTTAAAAAAACTCCTGTGAAGCAGTTGCTAGAGAATAGTTAAAAGTGAAATGTGTAAGAAACAGCCCTGTGAACACCACAGGGAGAAGGAGAGGGTGGAATGTGCCAGGCACCTGGGCAGATGGATACCCATGCTGAGGCAGGTTTATCCTAAAGGAGTGCAGCCCACTGAGAACCCTCAGTGGAACAGGGAAAAATTGGGAAAGAGCAAATGAGAGGAGCTGTTTCGCACTTCTGCAACCCCCACTCCACATTCTGTGGCCACACCTGAGGGAGTTGCTAAGAGAAGCTGGGGATGAAAGAGTAAAGTTGAGCCAAGGAAGAAGGAGGGAGAGGCAGGGGAAAAGAGAAGATGGGATTTCTTTTGCTTCTTATCGTCCTACTTGGTTTTAATTGGCAGAACATTACAATAATTTTTCTCCAGGTCATGTCTGTTCTGTTCATGACACAATCAGGTAAGCAATCTCCCTGTTTCGTGACCTAGGAGCTTGCTTATCTTTTTCTCTCCCTGTACTCTGGTGAGAAAACGGAGTGAGGCACTGCCTGGGTGGGCATCTGGCAGCATCCAACACAACCCAGAGACAACAGGGACATCAAGGCTGTGTGCTGCAGGTACAGAAAGGCAAATTCTCATTGACTGCAATACTCAAGTCAGGAGAACTGCTGACACCTTTTTCTCCTCATATGCTGCCCCATGTGATGACCACACACATACAAAATGAATGCCAGATGACAGATTCCCTATGGAAATTAGAAAATGTTACCCTACATTTGCAGTTGTAGCAAATTTCACTCTGATTATGTAACAAACATATATCATGATATGAACTTGAGCTTTTAAAAGTCAGAGTATGTAAACACATGGCTGATTTTAAACACATGATCCCACTTACTTCAAAAAACAGATTAACGATTCAAAACGCAAAACTTAAAGTTAGATGACTAGGATTTGATTTTCTTTGTTTCTTAGAGATAGCAGGGGAATGTTTGGGAAGTAGAAGTGAAAAGTAAAAATAATAAATAGAATTTAACTCTTTTAATCAGACTTTTAAAAGCACTCATTTAATTCCAGTTTTATGTCTATTTTCTTTGCTGACTGTGGAAAATAAATTTCTTGCACCACCACAGAATGATTCTACATGTTTTAGCAACTGTCATTGGAATTTGATTCTCCTATAGTTCTACCAACCTGCCTGATAGGTGAATAACACTGTATGAAAGTAAGTGTTAAATTTGACTAGACACTGAGTATCAAGTTTCAAAACTCTCTGACACTGTACTGCAAAATATAAAATCCCATCTGACAAAGAATCCATTTGTCCCTATTCCAGGAAATCCAGTTTGGCCATAACTTTTATTCCCTCAGAAATATGTAATTTACATTCTTTCGGTTTGAAAAGGACACTGTAAAAGGTGTCACCTTTATAAAAGTCGATTCAATAAAACTTTATTTCAACACTATACTTTAAAATTAATTTGACCTTGAATTCTAAATTCCAGAAAGGTGAGTTTACTACACTTCTTCCTACAGGACTATTTTTTAAAAATATATGAAAAATTGACAGCATATCCACTGCATTTGAGACCATAAATTAGGACACTTGTGAAAGAAAGATTTGATGCACCCTAGCTTTCAGGAAAACACATATTATGGTTTGAAATAACACCTTTTAAAAAACAAAAGCAAACAAACAAACAAAAAAAATCCCTAGATTTTTCTAACAGTTAATCAAAAAGTTTAGTAGACTTGCTTTCTGGCTTCCCAAGACAGCAGAAGGCAAATTATTCCATATAATTATGCCAGTAAGGCAAAGAACCTGACTCCCTTCAATAGGAGGGATCTTGCAGGAAGAAGTATAAGGCATACATCAACACAGCAGCAAAGCTAAGACCACAAGTACTAGCTGAATTACTAAAAAAAAAACCCTCCAGATTTAAAAGCAAACAAACAAACAAACAAAACAAAACA
>WEIU01023639.1:56508-67497 GCA_013389925.1 Aegithalos caudatus | reverse complement strand
ACAAATCAATTTAAGTAGTTCACCCTTGATGGTCCTCTAGGCCTCTTGGGCAAATGCCACTGGTTTCAGATATTTTTAACCAATATTTACTGTTTATTTTGTCAGTTTTCTCTGCTACCTCTTCTATTGAGTTACATTCTCTAATCCACTTCTGGAAAAAATAAAATCACCATGTGGGAATCCGTCCAATTTCTTTTGCATTAGCATTGTTACTGCAACAAACCTTATTTGTACATAAATGCTGTGCTTCGTCTTCTTATACCGTGATCTTCCACAGGCCTTACGGACTAGCTGACAGACACCCCACAGTGAGAAAAGTCTTTAGAAGTTCTTGCTCTATTGTGTTTGCTGTGCTTTATAGTTTTGGGGTTTTTTCACATTTAACCTAGCAGATTCTACATTCTTCTTTTGAGATTTGAA
This sequence comes from Aegithalos caudatus, assembly GCA_013389925.1. Lineage (NCBI taxonomy): Eukaryota > Metazoa > Chordata > Aves > Passeriformes > Aegithalidae > Aegithalos > Aegithalos caudatus. The sequence goes on along the minus strand of WEIU01023639.1, from coordinate 67,077 downwards.
TAGGGATTCAATTTTGTGAAGAATAATTGCATATTTCCCTAATCTCAATATTTAACAGTGATGGTTTTCAAACTTGATCTTCCTACAATGCTTTCATGAAATATTATTTTTTAGCTTCCAATACACTGGCTTGAAACAATATCCATGTCATCTGTTAAGAAGATTTTTTAGCCACCTTTAAATCAGTTTCTTTTTAACAAGCATCCTTATTTTTCTGAAACTTCTCATTGGTGGAATTCAGTATTTCTGTAGTGGTTCTTCTGACCTCTGTTGCTCCTGACAGCATGCTGAATTTAAGCACATGGTTACAGAATGTACTTTGATAAAAACACTGTGTCAATAAACTGCCCCTCCATTGATTCTTCAATTAGCTTCCTCAGTGGAAAGCCATTTATGGTGTCTAAAAGTTTAGTTTGACTTGACAGCTATTACCAAATTGACATGGGAGGCGAAATCATGGCGAGCTGAAATAACAAATTTCTCTTGTGTATCTTGACAAGGGTCTCTGACCTATCGTGGTATGCCACATTCATTGATCAAGCACTTACAGCCTTATTACTTATACTAAATTTAGGCCTAGAAATTCAATAGGGATTCTTAATTACTGCCTGACATAGTTAATTTGTTTATCTGCTATAGACGTGCATTTCATTTATTAAAGAGCACTATTTCTCCACATGCATGACCAGCCTTTCATTATTACTTCATTATTATCCCAGTACTTCTTCTCTTTACAGAAAATTCCGAGTATGCTTTTTATAGCAATAGACTAAATCTAAGCTAGGCTTCCTATAAAATCCAGGTAGCATGAACTTTATAGCCACTCCCCTAAAACTCTTAAAGACCACCTATTTGCAAACTCAATACTTCAGATGTTGGAAGATTCCAGAAATAAGCCTGTCTAAACAAACTCCCCCTGACATGCTTGTATGCATATGGGATATTCTCTATTTACATTCAAATGCTGTATTTTACAGGACAACATTTCTGTTCAAAGCAGGGCATAGAGAGTACTCAATTGATCATTATTCCTCTCTTGTTTCTACAATCACCACCCAGACTGTAATCACACAGTGTATTTACTGGACACGATCCAAACTCTGCGCTGAATACAGAATTATCACTTTCCTCATGGGCCATCAATAGTTCTCTTATTCTATTATCTTACTGGGCTCCTCTTTTAAACAAACATAATTAATCTAGCTTCATAACTCTCCTGTAAAACAAGGTGGTTCCATATTATACGCAAAGAACAGAGGGGAAGCAATTAAAGGTAAAACTGTCCAGGAGTCAATTAATTTACCTAACTAACAAGAAAACAATATCTTAGAACCCACTCTATATCTCTATCAAATTTCCAGTGATATGATTAATGCTACAACCACTCCTCAAGTAAGATACCTTGTATATCAAGTGGGGATGCCAGAAAAGAACAAGCAGAAACAACGAATTTTTTGTGACCCTGTGCATATTCAGCAAATATTGGTTCTCTACAGAGAACTTTTCTAGACTACTTCAATTCCTATTCAATTATCATTTTTCCACGTGCCTTGCACCAAAAAAGAGTAATCTATGCAAATTTGCTTCGTTCCCATAGTACAGGTGGTCAAGTATAGAGTCTCAAAAAAAAACCCAATACCCCAAAACCTAAACAAAACAACAAATTAAAAGACACCTGCCCATATAATCAGACTAATGCAATAAACTCATGGAATAAATGTTGACAAGTGCACTGTTATCCTCAGTGTGGACCCTCTAGAAGAGTGTGAGATGTCTACACACGAGATGTTTCTACAGTGGTAAAGTCTATTAGGGATAATAAGTTGGGTGTGAAAATAGTTTACAGCCATCTCAAAGAAATGTAGTAGAGAAATTTTCTTCCAGGTAAACAAGGAGGAGGAGTTTTTCAGCCAGTTTGATCTACCCATCTGTCTGCCTGGATAGAGTATCTGCCTTTTCAGAATTTCAGATATGCCCCAACAAAGACTTCTTAAGAAGAAAATTGTCTCGTTTGAGATCTCAGCAATTAGCAAAATAGTGTGTAGCAGCATTTAAGACAGGTTAAAATAAACTGGAGGAGATGCAGGGTGGTAATCCACAGGTACATAAAAGGCTGCTAACAAAGAAGATGGGAATAGTCTGTTTTCCGTGTTCATTAATGGATTCCACTCGCAGCAAGAACAATGCATATTAAACATAATGGAAACTTTCAAACAGGGAAAAGAGTAACAGACTGTGACAAATTGCCTGGCGAGGATGTGGAAAGTCTGTAATTAGAACAGGCAAGACAGATATCTGCTTGGAACGATACACATAAAATTACTTGGGGCAAGAATATTACCTCTTCAGGCCCATTCCAGTCCTAGTTTTCCACTTTTCTTTATACTCTCTAAAATCATTAAAAAATAAAAACTATTGCCCTAAAATGCTTCCTGTATGGAATGTATACTTAAAATAATTCTGCCTCTCTCAGTAGCCAGTATAAAATTGCAGTGAGTGTTCAACAGAAAAGGAATAAAGAGCATTTCATGTTTCCTTATACTAGTTTATATCAGCTGAAATACTCAGAACCCACTTTTATGGGTAAGCACAAACGAAAAACTCCCTGTGCACACAGAAGCCAGGTGGCTGCCCATATACAAAACAACAACATGCCAAGCTGAAGTGCAGTGACACAAAAGCATTAATCTAAAAGTTGATTACCTGATTGCAATATGTCTCATTTGCCTTTAGCTGCTGGAAAAAAAAAAAAAAAGGTGGGGGGGAGAGAGGAGGCAGAGGGGAATCCGTATGTAATAGTGGCAATTTTTCACTCATCTAAAGGTATTCCAATATGACAATTATAAATTCTTATTGCTATAATAACCACCTGAACACATTTTTCCTCTAGGGAGTATCTGTCTAGGTCTAATTTATCTTTTTAAAACAAATTTATCTTTTTTAAACACAAGTTTAAACTAGTGTTGAAGAAGAGACAGCGTTCCTCACATTGTCACTCCAGTATCCCAGTCCCCTCAGGGGTCATTTCAGTGATGTGCCACAGTCACCTTCACAGATCTCTGACACAAGAAGGTTCTAATGTACCTTCACCTCTGATTCACAGAGCCTCTTCTGATCTGAATTCAATATCTACACTGCACTTGAGCTCAAGCCCAAGACCGACCAGGACTATTCCTGTAGTGGCAGCTCTAGTTGACTTCAGGCAGATTGGGCCCAGGAACTGGAGCAGAGGGAGACAGCTCATTCCTCCACTATCTTTCCCAGGTTCATTGAATGAGGACAAGAACACAGCAAAGGAGCCTTCAGGACAAGACAAAAGGGAGGCAAGAAAGACATCACAAGGAGTATGAGAGAATAAAGGGAAACAGGGGAGGCAAGAAAGAGCGGCACTCATAGGTGGGTAAGAAAAGGTACTAAAGAAGGGAACTGGCAGTGGGAAACTGAAGGGAAATGGTGAAGACACTTGGGAAAAGCATCCAGAATGGCTCTGCAAGGAAACTTGGCCTTCAGTAGAAACAGTTACCAGGAACGTTGTAACAATTTCTATGTGGACTGGGACATACAGGAATATGAACATTAGGATATAAGACAATGTAGAAAACCTGGACAGTAGATATCTGTACTTGCTTTGCATGAAATTTGAGAAGGGGAGCTATGAGGAAGAAATGAAATTTATATCAATGAAAGAAATTAAGTTCTGAATTAAACCTAGGACTGTTGAGAAGCTAGGGTGGTGGTGTAATGGGGCAAAGGAATAGGAGGGAGATGATGTCTAGATTTGGATACAGAGAACGGTGAGAAGGGAACAAGAAAAGGAGAGGGGAAAAAAGGAAGAAAAGTCTAAATCATACAGGAGTGGGGGAGAAGCTTGCTGGCAAGAAGCTAAAGAAGTAAAAACAAGGTCTTAGTGAGTAAAGAGAAAGAGCCTGGAACAAGGAAAGGAAAGCAGTGGAATCAAACACAGGATAATTTGGAATAAATGAAGTATATTCTACACCAGAGTCTGGAATGCAACCAAAGAATCCCCAGTCTTGCCAACACTCTGCTGTCAGCAATCACCTATGAATCTCATCTGAGAAAAAAACCCAGTGAGCTTTCACAGATAGTCAACAACTGCAAGCTCTCATTTTCTGGTCGCCTGCCTGGAGACCCTGGGGTCCGACTCGCAGGAGTGCTAAGCACTTGCAGCAGTGAGTGAAGGCAACAGAAGTCACTGTTGTGAGAATAAATTCATTACTATCTGGGATCGCTTGGATACTACAGCAGCGAGTGCCACAGTGAAGCTTGTGAGTAACTATGACTTCAAAAGGCTTTAAATGGAGTGCAGTAAGAAAGATAGAGACACACATGCAACATCAAGGTAAAAGTTAAGTAACAAAGCTGCTCACAGAGGGAATCCATTTGGTCTATCTAATGCACTGTGAGGTAGAATATGTATAAAGCAAAAGAATAAAAATAATATAGTCTATTAATTCAGGTACGCTAGGAGAAAATTTGTTTATCACAGTGAATGCCTAACATTTGAAGCTGTTTTATATGACTGGTGTTATGCATGCGGATGTTATTTACATATTCCACTCACAGATGAGTGAGTGATATGACCTCTACATAAAAGCTATACCTAAAGTGCAGATCCTGTCTTGCAGACTAACTAGAGTAGGTCACACACATTTAAATTCAACAGGAGGTTTGGGGACAACTCCCACCAACAGGGCCTCAACTACACTATTATTTCTACTTCAAGTAGCAATACAAAATGCTTTCCTCAGATTTGCAAATATCCTGAAAAAGATTAGTGTGCATTGGCCCAACCTAATAAGGTTACAATCTAATATACATTAAAAGGAATGAAGTAGACAAAGCTTATGGCTTTGTAAAACAATGAAGTGAGATTTTTAACAGTGTTGGAGGGTTTTTTTCCCTGCTTAATACTACCTGATTCCTCTTTCCACTGTTGTCAGTTTGGCTAACTATCAAGGCCAGCATCATATCCACTCTTCCTGAGGCTACTCAGTGCAGTTTCTGGACACAGGGCAGAATAATTTTTGACTTTATTCACTGCTACTACTTTTTTTTTTTTTTTTTTTTTTTTTTTTTTTTTTTTTTTTTTTTTTTTTTCTTTTTGTACTGCAGTCAGTTCACCATATTAGTTTTTTTAAATATTGGTACAATTTCCATTTCATTACAGTTTGCTAGTAAATAAAATCTTACCTGTCTTAAGAACTAAGCTGAATATTAAAGTCAGCTTCAAGTCAGACGGAAGGAACTACTTCTGCCCAAATCAAGATAGCAGAGGTTTAGTGTTCCCAATAAGCAGAATGTCCTGAGTTGAGTAAAACAAATATGTATCAGCATAGGAGAAATCTCCATCTGACTGCTCAAATACAAAATGTAATGGAATGTAAGTCAGATGTAAATCCAATTCCTTCACTTCAAAAATTCAACCCTTTGATTTGGCATGGAGACAAAGATGCACAAAATCATTCACTGCTGATTCAACTGAATCATGAATGATTTAGATCCTTATCAGGATCAGCATTTTTTTTTCAAGCTACAGTCAAGGCCTATTAGTTTTTCACATTATTGGATAATTTTTTATCTGTTTGACAGGACTGCTTACATCAAATATTCCTGTAAAAGCAGCAAGTCATGTGCTGTTTGTACAGCACTGGAATTTTTTCTTATATATTTAAGTCACCTTAAAAACAATTTGAACTCCTGTGATCACCTGAATAAACACAATTTTCTTTAAAGCTTATGCAGCATCTGCTTAGGGGCAAAACCAGGCCTACAAGAGAATCTTCTGGATACTTCTAAGAAGCAAAATTTCCTTCTATCAGATAAAAGGTTTTAACACTTGAAAGTGTGTTATTCCCTAACAAAGTCATTACATCCAGACTTAATGATTTGGGGTTTTTCCTTACTGTACAACAAAGCTGAAAGCTCTCACAGAAATGTTCTATGCAGCAATTTTCACTCTGGATGTGTGAAAAAGTTCAAATAACATATGAAAGAAACTCCAGCTGAAAGCTTTTTAAAGTTACATTTTTCAGTGATTTCTGATTCTCCTCAACAACATTCCTATTTGCATTGCAGCAGTGCCCAGTGACTCCTGATCAGGACCAGGACCCAAATTAACATCAATATTACTTCAGAATATTCAAATTTCATTTAAGAAAATATACACTAATCTTGGTGTCTATCACAGGCATCATCTAGCATGTCTTAAATGTACAGAGAGCTAAGCAGAGAGATCAGTAACCCTGGAAGCCATGAGCAATACCCCTGCAAACCAGTTCTCTGTCAGCTGTGACACACATAAACCATCAATGTTCTCATTTTTGAGACTTAAGTCCAATTCCCTAAGATGTTTGGGATTTTCTACTTGTTTAGATGGGTGATAACAATGGATAGGATTGGGGAAAAGGACCACTGTTTTAAAGATATTTAGTGGATGTAAACAGCAATATCAAGCTATCTGCATCTCACCTGCAGCTTTAACCCATCTGAGAGCTGGAAAGAACAGCTGAAACACAAAACACATTCTCCTATGCTATGGTTAGCCACATCCCCAAAGACTTGCTTAACTTGCCACAAGAAATTCAAAGTTCAAGCAAGCAATGAAGAAATGCCTGAAAAGTTCTAATGCCATCCTTCAAATCATAAAAGGAACATGACTGAACAGAAAAGAACTAATATTTTTTCACTCCCAGTAGAGGAAGGAGGCCCTGATGAAAAAGCAAGATAAAACTTAAAACAAATTAGAATTTCAAAACCAACAAGATTTACCACAATGTGTTTGCTTTCCATTTTAATCTGCTGCATTAAAAGGGATCAGGATTTGGAATTTCACACTTATTTATCACCTGGTTAAACAACATTCAGTGGCACACCACCAGGGAGCTGCTGTGCTACTGAGCAGAACATAGCCTAATTCTACCCTGACCAAGCAGCAGTCATTGCATATCCATATCATTAGGTCGCCCTTAGAGAGAGATCCCAGTACTGTGGCTGTTCTAATTAAGAGTGTTATCAGTGAGTGAAGTGTGGTGCACAGTATTTCAAATACTTCAGTGGCAGAGCTAAGGAGCATTTCAACAGGTACACAAAAAATATCATCTTTTCAACATGAAAGCTTACTACAGCTCTGGTGTACAGATAGTAAAGAAGAAACATTCCAGATTTGCATCTTCAAATCTGCCTTCAGAAAGCCAGGACTGAAGTCAGCTGACAGACCTTAAGGCTTAATTGAAAAGAAAGCCTGTCAGTAGCTTTCAGTCTCATTTTGCTTGTGGGTAATAGACTCAGTTTTAATTTGTTGTGCAAGATGAGCATGAAAAGGTAAGACTCGGTCACCTAGTGAGTCACCACACAAAATAAATGACTAATGGGTCTATCTGCATTTGACAGATTGAGGTTCAAATCCTGCTGCTCCTTCAGGAAAGGCAGATCTACTGCTTGGAGGAACAGAGGTTCATGGCACATGTTACACAGACAGGGTTTAAAAGAAACTTTAAAAGCCAGCCGCTTTCATGAGGCCTTTAGAAAGTTCCTTTTAACTATGTTTGTCAAGAATAAAACACAATTATTTTGTGTGCAATCATTTGCCTCCACACAAACTCTTGCACTGACATACCACCTTTTCCATTCTGATGATGTGGCTCTTATCTGACCCCTCCGTGGTACAACAGAGATCAAATTTCTTCATTATGCTTCCCTGCTTGCCTACACTATTCTGTTCTCCTATTTGCCTTTTTTCCCCACACTAAAACAGTCTGTTCAGTCTCTGTACCATTTTTTCATGTTTTCACTCCTCTCAAATTTTGACTTCATCAAAATACAGAGATTCACCACATTTCTTTAAATGCCTTCTGAGAAAATTTGGTTATTATATATATATATATAGACAGCTCTTTGCTAAAACCAAAGTAGTTTCCTCAGGTTGTCTACTCAATCTCCTTGCAGCTTCTTTCTAGTACTGAAGAATTATGAAGTTCATGCAATCAGAAAAAAGAGATCAAAGCAATACACACACAAAAGAATCAACTCCAAAACCCAACACCTCTCAAAACCCCCCAAAACAAATAGTTTAGAAAGCCTGTAGCAGTCCAGAGAAACAACAATCACACCAGTTTCCAACCCCAGTGTTCAGACTGTTCTGTATCTTCTGCGGAATGGAAATATTTTGTATGCATACACATCAGTCCTAAAATACCTCACAATTATCAGTTGTTTTCCACTGATCTACAAGGACTAAACATCCACGTCATATTTTTAAAAAGTTCATTTTCACTGTTCATTTTTCATTGTTCATTTTTAATAGAAGCAACTTTAATATACAGGCTAATCAGGGTCATGGAGTTGTGAAGTTGGGAGACAACCCTCTGTTCAAGTAGGACCACTTAGAACTGGCTGCTCAGGACTATGGCCCTAAATTAAGCCCTCCTTACCAGGAAGGCCATCTCTCCCAGCAGAGATGCTTTTTAAGGTAGATCCTGTCTCTTCCAAATATCTCACAGAATATGTCTCACAGGCATGGACCTCAAAAACTGACCATCAGTATTTTCCTTTAGAGTCAATGGGAGGACAAAGGCAACAAAAAAAAANAACAAACAAAAAAAAAACCCGCAAGAACAGATCTAGTTATCCTGTTCAGCCAGTTTACTCACACCTATGAGAAAGTTTTAGTTGGATAAAATAAATCCAAGCAAGAAGTTTAGAGAACGTTCTCTCTTCCTCATACAATTCTTCCAATTAGAGAGCTACATGTAATTCCTGTTCCTTTAGTGTTCAAACCAGAACCCTCTGGTGTCAGAGTCTATTTCTTATATCAACCCTGACTGAAAGTACTTTGGTATAGATTGCTTTGAAGTTGGTAATACTTTCTTTTAGGTGTCAAATTCACTGCGGCAGTTGAGGGCACTGCTATGACAGGATCACAGAGTTAAACATTTGAAACCGAGTGAAGCCTTTTGTTTTTCTTCTGAAAAGAAGCAGAGCAGTGCTAAATAACATTTCCAACAGAAATCATCACCCAACTGCACCTGCAGCAGCAGCTTGTGGGGAGGAAGACAACCAGAGGGTTGTAAGGAAGAAAATTGTAGCTAATAGCTAAGAGGAAGAAACAGATTGATGACTTACATTTTTGTTTCACTGCTCACAAAGGCAGCCTTAGACACTAATTTATTCTAAAACAGAAAGTGTTTTTCTTTAATTAGATACTTAGATTTATGTACTGATTACACAAATCTTTATGATTTGATTTAATTTGCTGGATATTTCAGACATGTGACCAAAATGCTTCTTTATTCCTCCAAGTGGAGACAAAGAAGTGAATTCATAACAGAGATAGCTTCTTCATTGTTTGTTTTTTTCAAGCCTAGCATTTTAATTAAACAATATCAAAAATTTCAAAGGATTAAAATTTTATTATTTTCATAGTTATTCAAGTGTTACTTGAATAACATCTTTATACCAATGCTTTGTTATCCAACTGTACTACTTTCAGTGCAAATATACAACAATGACCTTTACTCAACAAAGCTTATGAAGAATAAAGCTATAGATAACAGCTGGATGTAATTAAAGTACAAAAACAAAATTGGTATCTCAAAGTTACACAGTCAATCAGTTCCACAATACATCAAGGTCTGAAATTTTAATTAAAAAAAAAAAAAAAAAGAAGAAAAAATTAAAAAGTAATTCAGACCTTTCTTGCACATCATAAATCCAAATAGTGCAAAAATTTATTGGTAGCAAGGAAAAGTTCATTCTACAGCACCAGAATATGAGTAATAGAGATCAGCAGGAGTATACCTACAATAACATGAATTCCTGCCTGAGAAATCTGCTGAGCTGAGTAGGCATCCTAGTCCAGACTTTTAAAATAGGTATGAGCACAGCTTTGCTCGTCTTCAAAACTTCTCATCTTTTTCAAAGCCAGTAACATTCTCATCCTGCCTTGTAGATTGGTGTTAGGTTACTAGCTGATAATATAAGTCAATATGGTACCAAGTGCCACTGGGAAGGAGAATTCAGTTTTAAGAGGCCACTTTACAGACTACAGAGTCTCCATGTGACAAGGTCTGAAAGGCTCATCAGCCTCAGGGAACTGTCCAGGGCTAGGGAGATTTGGCCTTGGCAAATACCAGAAATTCTGGCACTGCAGAGAACCAGATGCCTGTGGAAACGTCACTGGCATTAAATCAGGAAAAGGTGTTTCAGCTTGCTGGACAGAAGCAATTGTGGTCCAAGATCCTACTGTACTGGCTTTTTTATTTGCTTGGACTTGCAGTCAAATTTGGTCAAGTAGGACAAAATATCCAAATGAATGCTTCAGCACTACTTATTGACAGATCCTGCAGGGACTGTCAAACTAGAAAGCGTGAAAAAAATATATTCCTCCACTATCTTCCCTTGCTTGTCCTTCAATCTTTCTACATAAAGTCATTATGAATGGAAGGTTAAATTCGCCCTCCATTCGCCTTGCTGGTGTTTCATTTGAACTCAAGCAGCTGTACTGACAGGAAGGTTATTGACACAGACTGCAATATTAGCATCCTTTTTTTT
>WEIU01023639.1:35238-56477 GCA_013389925.1 Aegithalos caudatus | reverse complement strand
AAAAAAAAAAAAAAAAGCCAACACTCCTAACAGTATTTACTTCCCAGATATTTACAGGCAAATGGTTTAGAAACTAAAATACTAAATTCACATCTTAAAAAAAAAATGACATCTGGATATCACACAACTTCTATTTCCTAAATTCCTTCTTCCCCACTATTTTACTCATTTGTCACACTCGCTTGTGAAGCACTGCACTCTTCTTGACCTGCCTGCAGGAGAACATCAGTTTGAAGATACAGTTTCCATGATTTGACTGTGAAGGACGTGCCCCTTCCAGTCACAGTCTCCCCGAGCTTCTGTCAAAATAATCTCTTTATTATTTGATGCTGACATTCAGGAAAACTTACCTTGATTAAAAAAAAGCAAACACGTATACACACTTGGGAGATGGATTTGGGTGGGTGGGCACATCTGAGGAGTCCAAAGAGCACAATAACATTCCATAGCAATTAAGTCCGGGGCACAGCACCACTATAAAACTGCTTCAGTTTCATCTGAGGAGCAGCATTAACATAAGGTTTAAAATTACTTTTGAAAGTTTTAATGGATAAGTTGTTGGAAAAAAACCTCTACCAAAGTGCAAGCATCCAGTCCTCCACATGGGAACTGCTCTGCTCACACCAATGGTTTTTCAAAGCAGGACCTCTGACAATCCAGACAACAGAGGGAAGAAGTAACGCCCACATCAGTGGTGCTGAATTGATATTTAAAGCACTGATTATAAAGGGTCACAACACGTTCTGGAGATAAACACATACTTCCATTTTCTCTCTAAGATTAGAAGACAGTAATTTTGGTATCATCTTTCCTACTCACTCATTCTTTGTTACCAATAATTCAGGTGATACTAGCAACTAATTAGATTGGGATTTGGATTGGGTTGTTTTGTCGGGGGTTTTTTGTTTTTGTTTTTTTTTTGGGGGGTTTTTTGTTTGTTTTTTTGGGTTTTTTTGTGCAGAGAGAAGCAGGGACCTGCTTCTTCTCTTCCCTCTTAGAGTAATGTTTCTATTGACTGCCTACAAAGCTGACTAATCCAGTCCCACAGTATCTCAGTCTCTGTCTGGATGCAACTGCCTACATCCAGCTGTCCTCTCGTCCTGTACTCTAGGGGCTTTAGAACATCAAGTTACCTTTCTTCTTAATCACGTTATCTTTATCAGTTTAGTAGCAACAGTGTGGTTCTGGTAAAGACAAGAGGTGTCCAAGTGATACAGTATTGCTAATTCCAGTACCTACTACTGTTTGCTGGTTTAATAGCAGTATGTAGACTTAATCCAGATTTCTAACACTACAAGAGTAAATTATCAGATATATTCTATATAAAAACAATACTAAAACCTGTTGTCTGGGTTACTCTCAATGTACTATAAAATGGCTCTGTGATTCAGGATAACATTCCATTCATACATTAACTTCTAGCTAGATTTACCACAACCAAGCCAGCAAAAAATAACTTTTTAAAAAGAGATGTAAAAATTCTCCCATTTCCACTAAACAATATAAGCAGTTCACAGAAACTTCGACAAAGACAACTGGTGACTAGAAGGAAACAAGTATTTCTGAGTTCTATTTTATAGAATGTGAATATGTGATTCTTATTTGTAATATGCAACTAAGGAGGATAAAGATACTGGTAACAGAAATATCTAATCAGAATTTAGAATCAAATATGAAATTGTATATCATCCACTTGTCTTCCCATTTTACATTATAACCGCAGGAAAATTCAATGACCAGCTTCAGTCAGAGCCAAATGAAACCCTTGAAACATCCTGACAACACATGAGGACAACTGATCTGTCTGGGTTGCAAACCAGAACAAACCCAACCTCATCTTTGGCAGCACCCATAAATGTTATTGTCAATACACTGCTTACACAAAATTCAAGACAAGGGTGAGCCCTCTTGTTGCCTGGAGTACTTCCTTATGACCTCTCCTATGAAGGCAGGCTGAGAGAGTTGGAGCTGTTCAGCTGGGAGAAAGAGGCCTTGTAATATACCTCCATGTACCACAATTTCTGCCCAGGTTGAGTTGTGCATGCCAGTCTCTGAAGTTGTGCAAACAGCTAGGGAAAGGCTCCCTGACAGCTGCTGATGGCTTGAGGTGTCAGATTTAGTGCTAGCATCTGTACCATTCACAGTTAAAAAAGAAGGGAAACAAGGCTCAGAAAAATTATAAAGGTTATAAAGCTTTGGAGGCATTAGACAACACAGTTCTCAAGGCAGAAGCCTCTCTGGTTCAGACCAATAAACTCAACTAGGTATTCTCCTTTAAGCTCACAAGAGGGTGTTTAGATTGCACCCTATCCCCAGGTTCCTGCCCACAATCACAATACTTTGAATCAATATGTTTTGAATACCTTCTTCCATAGGGTTGGAAAACTTTCTTCCCTCATGAGATCATCTATTAAACAGACTTTAGTGGTTTAACAGCAAATACTTACTCTATTAATGCAATAAACTGTAACCTCCTCAGCAGTAGGATTATGAATTACTCAGTCCCTGATCTCATTAAGAAATTACTCCGTAAAAGTATTAATGCAACAGAAGAGAAATACCAGTTCTCTGTCTGATGCATGTTACAAAAGCCAGGCAGGCAGAGTTTGTCCAGAAAGGGGTCAAATCCAAATAGGGAAAACTGATTTCATCTGTGAAGTGTTCATTTAACTCTTAAAGAGGAAGTAGAAAGAAGTCTGTACTCATTCTAGAACAAATTGTCCAGCAAGAAACAAAAGGGATTGGAAGGTTTCTGCTAATCTGTGCATCTTTTGAACTCAAACATTAAGGTCAAAGGTGCTGCATTGAAAAGGAGGGAATTTTGTCATATGAATGACAGCCACATAAACAAGTTAGATGGAATATAACAAAACTGTACATCTATAAGGTTTATAAGAGAAATTTCTTGTTAAGATGAAGCTAGAGACGGTGCCTAGTTCTTACAAACACTTTTACTAAAAATAACTTTATTCACGTTATTGTCCACTGACATACAAATCATTTCTAATTAAAGCAAAATTTAGAGCTCTAAAGTAAAGCTGAATTATAGGTTTTTAAGCAGATGCTACAGGAGTTTTCAACAGAAAGCACAGGATTCTGACTCTCATAATATGTAACTGATATAATTTCTGCACAAGTCCATAAGGCCCCCAGTTTTGAAGTTCAACTATAGACTATTTTATTCCTATTCAACAGAAACAATAAAACTACACATTAACATGAAAGCCTCTCAATATTCCTAAAGGTATTGGTACTAATACGAGAAATATCTGCAACTGTGTGCTTGTCTCAAGAGTCCCTCACCAACTCAGAGGACAAAACCTGACCCAGTAAAACATCATTACCTTGTGTTTTGCAAACTTCCCTATAGCAAAGTCCTGGGGCATTGCTGCTAGGCTTTGGAGACCAGCTAAAGTGGATTCATTGCAGGCCATTTAATATTACAAGAAAATCCTACCAAACCATGAGATGCTAGTGAAGGGACTGTCACACACTAAGTTGAATATATGAATCAATATGCATTAGTCTGGTTTGATCTAAATCAACGTCATGGAGGAAAGTTATATGCTTTATGCTTCCTAATCTATATAAAGCTTTGTTTTAAGTAGAATCAAATAAATTTTATAATAGTGTTTGATTTCCTTAGCTATCAATTGATTACATGTAATTAGCCCTCCACTAGCTCTTCGTTAACACAGAGAATTCTAAGTAGCAGTTTACTATTGTGTTCCAGTGGGAACAAAAAAGCCCTTTATGAAGAGAAAGGATACTCAGAAAAATATTTAAGTTTTAATCAAAGTTGTTTCAAGTTGTCACACAGAGAAATACATGCAATACAATAAAAAGCAATGCAAAACTGTGACATTGCATTCATCCCTGGTTTTGAATCCTGTGAAAGCTTGAGCATGCACCTCTGGCCTCGAATGCTGCCCAAACTCAGCAACCCTGAAAGATCCTCTCCTTGACAGGACCAGCTGAAACACAGAATCCTGTAAGAAACTGCCACTCATGAGACAAAGAACACCAGCTCATGGTATGACCTGCACTGCCTGCTGAGAATCCAGCTATAAATACCAGCTTGTTTGCCAACCCTTCAGGCTGGGAAGAGGCTGCTGGTGGCTGTGCCAGAGGGGCTCCCATTACCCAAACAGGCAATGTCACCTCCTGTTGCTGGGATCACCTACTTCTTTCTGCAGCATTGAAAGGGCAGCACTCAAGTCCAAAGGGTCAAGTCTTTGTCACTCCTCTGCATTATACAGTTCTTCCTTGCTGATTACAGGTTATTGTTAATCCCAAGTGAGTGCATGTACAAGATGTGCTCCTTTCACTGAAGAACTCATGAACCCAAGTCACAAATCCTTAATAGTGGTGACAGCAACTGGGAGCATTGGGAGCCTTGTCCTTCTTGCACTAAGCAGCACTGGTGAGGTCCAGCATGATTTTTAAATGGCACAGTTTTAAGGGTACAGTTCAGGCATTTTCAAAGCTCTGAGAGATATTTTCACACACAGAGATCACACTTTGGGAAGTGGTCATGCTCGTGGGCCAAGCAGGCACTGTGAAAATAGCAAATGTGACCACTGAAGCTTCATTTACACCAGCCACTTACTGAAATTCACAGACTGCAGTTTATCACTTCAGACATGCAAGAAGTCCTTACAAACCTCGACCAGCCAAATTCTAAAAAAGCAATTTAAAGTTGTCTGTCTTGTTCCATACCATTTCCTCACACCTAACGCTTTCCTTTGCCAAGAATTTTAGCTTGCTGGGATTATTTAGTTTTCACTTTACATCAGCAAACGTGGCACAAAATGATAAACAGCTGCATTCTACTTTTTCTCCCCTCAGATGGGGTGTATTTCCCACCAGGAAACAAACAGCACGGTACAGAAACAAAGCAAATTACAGCTTAGCTGACTGAAAAAAATCAATGGCCTTCATACACTTTATGCTTTTTATACATAGTAAATTTAATTTCCTGTTTAATTCAGCAGAATCTGTCTGCTTTCTTCTCAACCAGTTCATCAATCCATGACTTTTGCAATGCATCTCAAACTAGAGTCTGCAGTTTAAAGACAAAAGTAACATGATGCATATAAAGCACTTTTTAAAATCTAAACTTATACATAATTATAGAAAGGGTATTTAATTTGGTTTTGTGTTTAAATTTGTAATCACATTAAATTCAATTTGCATGTCAGCAAATTGAAAATCTTTGAAGTTCTCTGAGAAGTGTTTTGCATAGGTATGCACACCCCAGTCTTCCAAAATCAATATAGCTGAAGTTGAGAGACAAGAAAGATCATATTTCTTAAACTGATAAAAATTACACAGAAAAGGACTGTTTAAGCCTTTCTGTGGCCCTCTGATAAAACTTAGTGTCTAAAAACAAACACAGAATGGTCTGTATATTTCCTATGCTGTAGTGACTTCTGTCTATCTGCGTAGGTAGATCTTTCTAAAGAACATCAGAAATGATGCAACGATACCATTAGGAGAGGCTTGAGGAAATGGAATCTAGACATTTTGTCTTGCCCAGGAGGGAGGTGTACTACTTTTTATTCAAAGATTGATATATGTACAGTATATATTTGCAGTTAAAATTGCAGTTCAGCAGAAACAAAAACCCTGAAACTTTTGATAACTGAAAACACGCATTCATTCTCTTTTAATTAACCTACATTATTTTTATGTGACTAATGAAAGAAAAGTTCTTCTTTTATCACAAAGAATCAGCCCCAAGTTTTTGACCTAGTTCCTAGGCCATTAGATCAACAGCAGCTCAATCAGTAGGACACCAGTGGACAAGGACTAACCTAATGAAGAATGTTCATCATCACCAAGTAAATTCAGCTAAGACCTTTCCTGTGTGGCTCCCCTGAATTTTTTGGGCTATAAAATAGATTACTAAAGTTACTGTTATTTTTTTAACAAGAAAGTTAATATTACTATTTATATTTCAATGACTTCTTGTCACTTAAATTCATCACAGCTTGTCTTTACTTCTGTCTCTGCTAGACTGAGGGATTCATCTAGCTGGTCATCCAAGCTGAATGTACCCATATTCCTTTCCTACCTGCCAGTGGTACCACCACAACTTCTGGCATAAAGGTCAGTATTTAAGAGTTTCAACTGAAACAGGATGATAGGGAACACCAGTTTGTCAGATACTTGGAGGCTAATGGGACAGTGAGCTCTGATGAGCAGCCAAGACAGGTATCTTCATCTAAAAGCACTGCAACCATTTGGTGACTAATCTGGTAATGATTCACTGCGTTTGTACGTGTACATAGAAAAAGAAAGAGAGTTTGTAATTTGGCACCTGCTGTGTACACTGAAGCCATTTCTTTACAGAAGCATTCATGAAATATGCATGAGGAGTTTAACTTGATTTTCAAAAAGTTCAAATTTCACTCCTTTTCTAGCAAGATACCTCAAAGCTGTTGTCCTCAAAGGAACTAACTGAGCCAAGAAATGATTCTGAAGAAACCACAGACTTTCTTTAGCTTAAGAACACATTGAGATAACTTGCTCCTTCTGTCCGTAGCTACAATTTACTGCAACAGCAAGAATTCTCTTTGGAAAATATCACAAGAGAGTGAAAAGGCAGCAGTGCCCTGGCACCTGTGATTAAAAAGAATGTGGTACTTTGCAGAGAGGGCTGTACATAGGAGGGAGAGAATAACCAAAGCCCTTATGGCTTTTCTTTGTTCCTGCTTCAGAAAAATCTTTTGAAGACCATCACTTGCCAGACAGTTAAAAAAAAATGTCCTGACAGAAAACAAAAAGGCACAAATTACTTAGGGCAGAAATTTTTCAAACCAGCAGTTGGAAGCTGAGGGACCATGGAGTCTGAATTAGATGCTGTGAAAGCCTATTTTGCTCACATTTGACTGCAAGCAGACCAGAAGCTACCACAAGCAGAAAACACTGCTGCGGATAAGTACTAGAAAGCGATTAGATTCATATTTTGACAACACACAATGAATAAATCTATTACTTGTAATCATCATTCATTTCCCACACCCATCTCATGTATGGTAAAACAGAAAAATCAAGAAAACGATTCCATAAATTTCACTTCTCTTTTCTGTTTTTCATATCCTTAAATTCTTTTGCTTTTTGCAGACATCAGATAGCTGCACATTGTTTTGGGGGATTAGGAAAACTGCAGACTAGTTCTCTGCAACATTTTAAGAGATGCCCCTGAGCACAACAGCTAGCACAAAAACAAATGTCCTACTGAAGACAAGTGTCTGCATCATAATCTGAAGTCTCCAACTCCTTAAATGTTTTTCAATTGCTACAGATGTACATGTTGATGGAAATAAAGCACCTAATGAATTTCCACCTATTTTGACTGGCCCATCAGCCCTGTTAATAGAATTATATTTCTGTCTCTTTTTCACACTGCTAATGTGCTAATGGCTAAAATTTATCTTCCACCAGCACAACTCTGACCAGCTAACCTAACAACTCATAACATAACCTCAGAGTGGCTTGAACGGCTACAATATATAGGCTAGGACAACTCATTTGCTTTCTCTTCATAATTTAGGGAATGTACTTCTCCTGCCTTTTATATTGCAAAAACCATACCTCCTCCCCATTTAGGGCAAGGTCAATGGACAAAGTTGACACAGTGGCTTGTGAGAAGTTTTGAGAAATGGTGTGGTCCAGAAACTAAATTACTTGCTCCCTACAGATATTGCTTAATTTAGTTCCAGAATGTCAGCAAAGCATTCTAAAGTCACTAAGGCACACAAAACCAACAATATTCACATACAGGAGGCTGAATTACCTACTGACATTATCGCCTACGTGCTAATATCACCTGTGTGTACCCACGCACCCCTTATAAAAATAAACTCTGTTTAACCGATAAACAGAGTTTATAGCTGAATGTCCCTTTGAATAAGCAGTTATGGACTGAAAGAACAATCAATGCACTGTACTTCTTTCCTCTTGTCTTAATTATTGTTCTGTATAGTTACAAATGATGAATAAGGAAGAGAAAAATTAGAAGGCAAATTAATTCCTTAATCTATTCAGAAAACACTGTAGGATTATACAAACATACACAGAATTACTCATAGAGGAACTATATATGCATACTGGAACAGAAGGAAAAAAATTGGTATGCAGGAAAAATAAACATTAGTGACCAAAAGGAATAGGTTATCTTCTACAATAACAGCAGCCTTAACATTACCAATTTAGATAGCAGACGTCCATATAACCAATGTACACAAAGATGGTTTGAGGCATCCTTAGTACACACTACAGCATCAAATGAAATATTAAAAAAAAATCTTACAAAGCAGTTTTTATTAAACTATAAAGCTTTATAAGCTATAAAAATAAACAATGTCCACCAATGTAATTTGTCTTGAATAACAAGAAAATAGTAAGATTTGGGATTTGGGTTTTTTTTTTACTTGAACATCCAACTTCCCTCATTTTTTATATTAGTATGTTGATCAGTCAAAATTCCATAACCAGGAAATTCTTCAAATAATTATTTTTAATCATTTGTTGAAACAGAAGCCATAGCCCCTTTTCAGTAATGGTGCAAATAACTTGTCTCTCTGAATATTGTTGGAGGAATGACATAGTAAAAGCGTGCAGTTGCATGTGGCTCTGTAAGTAAATATGTGTATGAACAGTCTATGAAGAATTCCCATTGCCACACTAAAACATTTTCTATATATGCTGTCATCGCCTTGTCAAGATCTGGCAATACCACCTTAGTTACATATTACAGATCTTATCATTCAGAGGGAACAGAACATTCTGAGTGTGCCTCACAGTGACATGAAAAAGCTGAAGGCATGGCCTTTTGTTTGTTTGTTTTGAAGCTCCGGATTCTGCTTATCTGCTTAGGATGCCTCAGCTTCTCAGTGTTCCCTTATAAACCCTAATAATTGCAAAATTATATTCTGAAGATAGTGACAGAGCCAGAAATGCTCGCTGTTGTTCGCACAATGAAACAAGATGAATGACTTGCCCAGTGTCATGCCAGAATCAGAGGAAATGGAAAAAAAAACCACAAGTCTCCCACGTGCAAGTCAAGGGCTTTAACCACAGCATTATTCTTACATCTAAAGTGCACAACTAATCTGACCTTGCTTGCTCAGATAATATTCCTAAAGCTGAAGTTCTACTCTAACTGCTAACATTTCTTCCTACAAATATTTTAAATAGGATTTGACTAATCCAGCCAGCGTAATAAACAACACAAACCTTCCTAAAATGTGAATTCATAACACTTTAAGACTTAAAATTTCTGCGTAACTTTAAGAAAATCCTGCTTTTACTCAGCTTGATCTGAAATGAAATACCATAAAAACATTCATTACTTTTAAAAGCCTTGCAGATGAATACTCTGAATGACTTTAAAATAAGCTATGAAATGCATGAATTTCTCAAAATTTATTCAAACTTAATCCCTTTAAATATTTGAAGTATACAATGTTGCAAACATGCAGACTTCGGTGTAAAAATAAAGGAGTACATATATGATATGCTACCTGTAAAAGGCAAATACAGATCCAATAGGAAAAGAAAGTTAAGGGGAGTTTGCTGCCCTTGAGAGACACAACTGGAAACAGTGACACACGCACAACAGGACAGCCAGATGAGGAGGATGAATCCCAAATGATAGGAATGCCACACGAAAAAAGCAGGGCAGTAGGACATCCTTCAGAACAGCAATGGATGTTTTCTGAATCACAATAAGGTGAAGCTGACCAAATGGTGGTAGACAAGTAAGGATATGCAGAGAAAACACTCATCGTGGATGCAGACTCTCAGTGGAACGATGCATCATATATTCATCTCTGCTCAGGAAACATGGCTTACCTCTTTTTTAGATACCTATGTCAACTTTGAGCAGTGGGTGAGGAAACTGATCACTAGGATTGTTTCATCTGCTGTACAGGTTCGGCAGGCTGCAAATCAAGTTAGTTCCTTTCAAGAGGTACTAAATTTAAAGTACCCCTTTCAAAACCCCACAACGCTTGTAGCAAGCTATTCTGTTAACTACTGCAGCATCTTTGATTAACTCTTACAATGCAAAAGATGTTCTCAAAAATATTTTTGTATTTCAAAACCTTGGTAAGAAGAAGAAAGTAGGAAAGCAAAGAAGCTTTTAAAGCCCACCTGAAGTATAGATATATTAGTTCAGAATATATAAAAATAACATATATATGAGTTCAAAACCAGATATGTACTTCTCTGCCATAACACTTGCTTTGCCTTGTAGAATAAATGACATTTGTTTAGTTGGCCTGCTCTTTGGTGGATTTACAATGTTGCAGTGTTGTGCGTCAGAGGAAAAACAAACACCATTCTCTGGAATTTCAGGAAATCATCTATAATTTTAATGTTTAGGTTTTCAAACTAGGAATTTCAGATTCTACTTGAAAGTAGTGCAGCAAATGCAAAACAGAGCAATTCCTCCAGGTAACATGTTTACCTGCAACAGCAGATAAGAATATGCGAAAAAAGAAACAGTTTGTTCCCTATTCATGGGGTGATGCATTTACAGTGCCATTTGAAACACTGTCATAAGCACCTTTACACAAGCTAGAGCTTGACTGCTTTCATAGATGCACATATATATTTTTAACTTACACCCAAAGCCCCAGTTTCTGCCCGTAACCGTAGCAATCCACATCAGCACTTTCCACCCTCCAGTAAAACTCAGCAAACACTCCAGCTCCATCACTCACAATCATCTTGGAAGCATATCACAGAATAAGCTCATTGCTTGCATCCAAATTTTGCCTTCCTAAAATAGCATAGCTCGTCCTAGTCATTGATGCAAAAAATACGTTTTTACAACCAACAGTTGTACAGGAAACTTCAAAGCTCTCAGCTGAAATGGTATCGCTGTCTTTGGCCATGCAGAGACAATGCAGCACAAGGCAGAGCTCTATCTGAAGAGCTCTGACACAGCAGACCAGGCAAAAGGTGTTCAGTAAGGGGATATCACTCTCCCTGTGGAAAAGTGAGGTTCAACAAGTCAAGGCAGCAGCTGCACAGGGTGCAACACTAAGTCATGAGGAGCCCTGATGATCCCACTTTGACAGATCATATGCGTCAATCAGCATTCCTCCAGATCAGGAGAGTCCAAAACCAAATCCAATTTCCACAAATTGTAATGTTAATCCTTAACTATAAAACTACTTTTTGTCTCCTGTTAGCCATAATAAAAATAAAGCATGGAATAGAGGCTATACAGGGGTTGCCCTGAACAGACATCAGTGCAGTCCATCTTGTTCTGTCATTAGTAGCTGACAGCGATCGATGTTTCAAGAACACTGAAAATTAACTTACTTCTAAAAGGTTTTGCCTCTTCAGGCAAAAATACTTTAAGCAATACAAAAGATTATAAGAGTAATAGGAATAACGTGTCAGTGGGATTCCCACCTATGTTTAAATCTGAATGTGGAGATTTCCCTAGTCAGCCTCCCTCAATTCACACATGCATGAACACTCCACATGCATTACTGAAAGGCTGCTTATGAGTATTGGCAGCTACAAATGCCTTTGCACAAAAAAAGGCAAGGAAGTAGTTGATGAGAGAGAGATGGGAAGGATAAAAGGACAAGAAGGAATTACATAAATATAGAAGATGTGATCCAAAGTCCAATAAAGTCAATGGAATGATTCATACTGATTTTCAAAGTCATGAGAGACAGAGTCTGACAAGGCAGGAAACAGATTTCAGCTCCAATGGTAAGACACGGTTTTCCTCCAAAACTTCTACAACAGAGGGCATGATGTTTTTATATAAAAGAATCATCTATAACAAGATAGTTATAGCCCATTTTGTTTCCTTTTAAATGGTTCTGGCAGCTTTTCCTAACATGTGACATGGGAAATATTTTCTTTTATTTCCCCCACCTTATCTCCTAAGAAAAGTTTCTTCCCACACACACTCAGGTCTCTCAGACTGCATTAGTGGCTGCACTACCACAGCCCTTGGGGATGATGAACATAATGTCAGCTGTGAATTACATGCCCTGCTTGAAAAAGGGGGCCTCAGTGACTCCTTTGAAAATCTACTTAGCGCTTCACCACATTCCAGTTAGAGATGAGAAAAGGAACATGGCCAGCAGTCTTTATCCTCATGACCGTTCCAGTAGGAATTACTACCAAGAAAATAATTAATACAGGATTAAAGCTCCATTTGAACCCAGAAACATGTTCAAATGTACACTATGGCACAACGACACTTGCTTTCAGATCTTTCAGAATAGGGAAAACCTCAAGTCTGAGAATATTTCAAGGTTGTAGTAAGTCAGAAGCACCAGCAGTCTGCAAAAATACTGTTCTGTATGGCATAAAAACAGATGCATCCAAAATCCTTTGTTGTGTCAATGTAAAAACTTCTTGGCTGTGCAATTTACGATTATCAGTTAGAAAGAAACCCCATGAGCTTCTCTATCTACTCTTCACTTTTGATTACACATAAATGCAGCTCAAGACAGATTATACATCAAACATGACCAAGTATAAGTAAGTTAGGTACTGTGCCCAGCCAAGTTAGTTCTAGGACCCCCAAACCAGTGCCATTCATATCATGTAACCAGCAAGAACCCAGAAATCCTATTTTATAAGGAGCAGACTGATAAATAAGCAGTTTATCTAGGATTTTAGTACGTAGTTTGGCTCCAAATATTGTGTTGTGCTAATAAATATAATCTGTCAGCACAGATGGGGAAAAATAAGAAGTAACAGAAGCAGAAATATTTCCCAAATAGTTTCAGGCTAAAACTATTATTGAAGCTTTCATTTGCCTTTCTGGTAACACAGATAGATATAAGAGCATTGTCCTGGGGCATGAGACCAAGTAAATGAAGCTGATGGGAAACAAGACCACAAGAATACCAACTTTTTACTGTGCCCTTTTTACAGACTGCACATGAAACTAGTCCATTATCTCAGGTACTCTCACCACAATATGGGTACTTAGCAATGCTATAGGATGAACAGCACCAGGGAACACAATCTGCCATTCAGCTACAAATTTCAGAGACAACTCCTGCCTTAAAACTGCTGCCTCAGGAACTCCTCCAGTTAGTTCCTCACTACCATTATGCCAGATCTCAACATAAATACGCTTGCATGCCAGTACACAAGCATAGTCATTTCATCTCAAATGTATGGATCTCCATCAATATAGGTTTTTGCAACATAGGTACTGTGAAGATAGACATCATTGCTGGTGTCAAATTCAGTCTGGAGGGAATGACCCAAGACATGGTGAAGAGAGAACAACTGCTTGAGAGAAGTACCTGCCAAGTGGCAGACAACTTCCCTTTCTTGGCTTCAAACCTTGGCATTTCACCAGCACAAGAAACTGCTGGCATGCAGGTAAAGCCTTAACTGTCCTCTGGAAGTGGTTTCTGCGGCAGCAAAGTTGAAGGATGGGATGGGACAACACAATCTTGTTGGGAATGAGACAGGCAGGCAGCTGCATACACAAAACAGGAGAGTCAGGTGTGGCCAGGAGCACATCCAAGCTGTTTTGGTGAAAAGGTAAGGAAAGGGGAGAACCTTACAACTGCCCAGCTACGAGCTGGTTTAGCTGCCATGACTGACTCCTCAGCAAACGCTATCAGGATATTCCTGTGTGAACTCACTCTCAGTTCTGAGCCATTTAGACCCAAAACACTTCTAGCCAGGCTACTCTGTCTTATCATACTTCTTAAAATACACTTACAAATAGAGATAGATTACCAAGAATTTGCAGTAAGAACTGTGTTTCTGAGCAGTTCTAAATTTTTATTTTAAATCTCACAAAACACCTCTCTGCACAGTTTTAAGAAAATTCCAATAATTCTAGAGGAAGAAGCGGACAACAAACATGTGCCTTGCACAGCACTCTACCATTTTTATACTCAATCATGGAGGCAAGAATTCATGAAGACGTGCAACAAATCACCAACCACCTCCTACTCTGCCCCTTACTCTTTGGTGCTAGAACAAGTGCTTCCCAGTTAAATCAATCTCATTCATTGACAAAATTGTGGGAATGAGAGGGATCAGTAAAAAGAGAGCTGCTAGAATTTGCTTTGAGTCCTTTCAAAAATAATGGATTTATGGAGTAGATATTGGCCTCCTTAGCCCTATCATGAGTTGCTTCTTAATAAAGTTCAGTTCCTGCTCATATGTGCTTTGAATCTGTCAGTATTGAAACAGTTTTAAGGGGCAAGATAAACATTTACATACAAGGAGACAAGCAGTGAAAATGATGTGGGAATTCATCTGGCTTTGTTCTCATGTGGGTCACCATGTAACAGACCTGGCAGAGATTACTCAGCATCCAGTCATGATAAACAGAGATCCCTTCAAGGGGCAGCTTTATCGACTGACAACTGTGGACTGGCCAATTCTATTTCATCAACCCATTATTCACTGTAAATGTGTGAAAAATCCATCTGGTTTTATTTCTCTGTACGCACGAGATACGAAAGGAAACAAAAACCTGTCTAAGCAAAAAGCAAGAGCATGACAAGAATACTGTTATGGTAAGACCTCATTCTCACAGTTCAAACAGTCTCTGTTCCCTCTGCCTCACACAGATGTTTGCTAACACAATAGAAGGTGCCTCTCTGTACTCCTTCTCTCACATCAGATAAACCAAAATATCACTCAGTGATAGTACAAGACAACATAGTGGCTTGAATTGAATAACAGACAGCAAAGAAATCTTTCATTCATCCTGGATTTACAGTTACTTTTCTCAAACAATGGGCAATTAGCCTGTCTACATGAAAAACAAGGAAAGCAGCGTGGTTTTCTGGGGGGCACTTAGGAAAAGGTGAATATCTTTACACCCAAAACAACAAGTGAAAGACTTGACTCTTCAAACACAAAATCAAATCAGTTGTACTTCTAGCATGGAAAAAAAATAATATAAATAATAATGCAGGGTAGAACTGGTTTATAATTGAGGAGAATTTGACGTAGCCTGTCTTAGCTACATGGACCAAATGGCCATTGTACCAGTAGGCCTATGGACATACACACAGTACCTGTGCCTCAGCAAGAAATGCTGATGAAGACAATTTCAGCTAAAAGTTATGAGATATGATCAACTTACAGGCAAAGCAAGCTAAGAATATTAGTTATAGCAGATGCAAGACTGAATAAATGAAACTCAGTGAATCCTTTTTAGGAGAGGGAAGAGAAAGACATGAAAAAAGCTTCTACTTGGACACATTTTTCCTTTTCTCCTCAAATGGAATGTTTATAAAATGCATCTCTTAACATGGATCTCCAAAGTCCTTCCTAAACCTGACAATCCAACAGCCATATGCAGTCTACCATTACTAGATTTCTCTTTATATTCCCACCTTTAAATATTGTGCAAGATTTGGCTGTTTGATAATATGAGTAAAGTACCTTTCTTATATATAGAAAAAGCATTCCCTAAAAGGCAAGTTACGCTGGCATCTGGAATAGGTTCAAAACCAGTCGGACCCTCTTCTTACTAGAAGCTGAATTACTTCTGTATCTTCAGCTGAGAGAAGTCTAGGGATGGAGATGTTCTGCTACCGAGGACACTTCCAGCCACAGATCATACACTTCAGTACAGACCAACTTTAACATTGCAGAAAGGGCTGAGTGTTCAGGTGATGTTGAAAACCCCACAGGAACACTGAACAAAGAACTGCCTCCCAGTTCACAAAAGTTATATTACAAGGAATGAAGCTTTTTAGATATCCATGGGGAGCACACTCCTTATTTAAAAATTCAAACTGTATTTGTAGTTGCCACTGAATTTTTGCTGTGATGTGAATGAGAAGTGGTTGTAAATAAAAAGGATTCTGCTTCAAAACTGGGGACCAAGCTGGAAACACTTAAACAGGCACCACTGTAGACATACACCACAAATATTTACTCCCTTATGTGAGCTGAGAGTGTGACACAAAATCCCTAGTAGTTAGTGGTCCCCACAAAGATTTTGTGACTTCTGAACTAAAATACCAATTTAGAGTTAGACTTTTCTTCATGCCACGACTCCTCTGCTCTTTCTGGGAATTATGGAGATTTTAAAATATTACTAATTCTCACTAGCAGATGGTAGTAGCACTTTGTCAGAGCATTATTACATTTAAGTTAACACTTTGGAATTTTAATGCAACGGCTCCAAGACCTACTTCTGAAACCCCTCCATAAAAAGGCCATTTCAAATCTTACATCTACAACTGCTGCCATCCACTGGCTTCCATCCATTTTAAGAAGTGGCCTTTGAAATAGCAGTATTAAAAAATGATAAAATAGTTTCAAATCCAAAATGGTCAGGGGGAATTTGTGAAATGAACCACAAGAAACCTTAGTTGTATTACTAAAGCAATGCCAATAACAAAATAGATCTCCATGGCTCCTACTCCTGAACCTCTTTCAAAAAACCCAAATGCTGGTTATTTCTGAGGAGCAAACATTTGTTTATTCCTTGCAGATGCCTGGAGGTGAGAGCACAAGAAGTCGGCACATGCTTGTTCTGGAGGGAGGATTACTCAGAACGAAGGGGTGAGGGGACCAGGGATGTTTCCAACAGCTTCCAAAGCTCCAGCACCAGAAATTTCAATATTCTATTTGTTACTCCAAGTTAGTGGTTCGAAATGATGCAAGGACCTTGTTTATAGAAAGTTAGCCCCTCTCTCCCTTTCATGTTCTCTATGGAAGTCTGTAAACCCGGTATTTTCTGAAAACACTCGTACTCCTTACTTGACACAACACAAAGAGCCAATTAATTCTAGGCTCAGGGACATTTGGCAGTCTTACAAAAAATGGGGGGGGGGGGGGAGGGAGGGAATGCATCCCTTAAAAAATCCCCAAAAAACTCCAATCACACAGTACTTTAATTAACAGACTTTTTTTTTCTTTTTTTTTTTTTTCAATGGCTAAATTCTGAAAACGTGATTTTCAGCAATAGCAGTTCCCAGATACTATCATTATCTACTTTCCCCTGAGGAAGTATTTACCTCGTCCTTCCACACTTCATTCCCTGTTATTGGAGATCACTGATCTCATACAGAAAAATATTCTAAAAAATTTTATCCTAATTCTTCATGTTTCTGTCTCATTTATAGGAAACACAAGGCACTGGCTTTGCTTTTGCTGCCTTGGATGGGGGTTGGACAAGGTTGATGTTGACAGAAAACCAGACCAAATGAGGACATATGCCACGAGCTGTGTGTGAAAGGAGATCCACACTCACCACTCTGGAGCTTCACTGAAGAAAGGTGTAACTTTTAAAGCGAGCTACGCAGCTATTTGAGATGAGCAGAAAGCTAGCACTCGCCCCCTCATTCCATGGAAGTCATGGCAGGCTTTGCATTCAGAAGCAGGCTGCATTATTTACCCTTTCCTTCCTTCCAAAATTAGGTCAAAAGTCAATGGAGCAGAAGCTGTGGCTGTGTGCATCCCTTCCTCCTACTCACCAGCCGCAGAAGCTGAGTTTAAAAGGAGGCATGGTACAGACCAGCCTATGAAATAAAATGCTAAGATAGTGCCAAGGCACAGGAAGGTACAACAAAATCAGAGATAGCATGGGAGGAGAGAAGCGGAAGATGACACTTCACCACTCATTGTTTGCATCTGTGTACAATACTATTAAACAAGACAAAGGTAAAAGGGATTTCACTTCTCTGCCAAATAACCAGGTACAATTATTGGCTGAAAACAAAAACAAAAAACTAGGATCTACCATGCAAATCAAATACTTTATGGTAAAACTATAGAGGCTAGACAGGGAGAAACAATCCCATTTTCTAATCTGTAATTTAAAACTTAATATTATCTTCTAGCTATACTGTTCTCAAAGCACCAGTTGCATTATATTATTAAGCCTTTCAGTAATATTTGTGCTATTTCAATCCCTTGCTCCTCTGGGTTTTCCAACTTTTCTCATATGCTTAGACATATACCTTCCCTACAAGGCCTGTCCTGAATATAAAGCCCAGTCTCCAAACCACATAACATTTCCTGCTGTTCCCTGAAGGTATCCTGCATTGCCCATCACTCATGTTAACCCCTGCAAATGTTTGCTGCACCCCCTTCACCACCCAGCTAACTCCCACCACTGCTAAACACAATCCCTTTGCAAAGTGCCCACAGAGAAGGCACCACCAGAACATTCCCCACAGCAGTCCTTCTCCCAGAGCAGCCCAGTGGCAGAGAATATGTTTTTATTCCTGCCCACTGCCTTCAGCCATTTTATTTAACACAGGCCCTATATTCTTTGCAGTCCTGTTAAAAATGGGAGGACTTTTTCAAGTAAATGAGCATTTCTCATGGATCTCCAGGATGCAATCCAATTTCAGAACAGGAGAGCTACTTCGAGGAGTTGGAAAATAATTTCTCTAGATTGTTTCAATAATATTTCGGCAGCAATATAAAAATTTCACGAGACTACCAAAGGAGGCTGCAGATACTTTCAGAATCACTGACTATACTTAAATATATCTTTTAAACAAAGCAGAGAATTTTGAAACATATATTGTTCCACTTTCCAGAAAAGGGGTGTTTTCTTCCTACCTAGTCTTCCAAAATTGTACTATGAAATATTTGTCTAAGGGAGACAGAGTGAGAGAGGGCATGTGCATAATCATGCATTACTTCCTGTACTAGCTAAACCCAGAGAGGAACATGGTAGTAGCTGATGAGGTAATGATTGCCTCTATTTGGCCAATTTAATCAATGTTACTGGCAAAAACATATTACAATCATAAATTGTAACAATTATAAACACATCACTGCCCTTCATTTTTTGCCAGCTCTTCCACCTCACACTCCCCATCAGGAGCTTTTGATACAGCCATGCAGCATCCATCCTGACAGGTCACCCTTGCAGACATTTCAACCTGCTTTGATCCCTCTGTATCCCAAGCAATCATTCACAAACATGAATGAGTGACTCTGCCTCTCAAAAGACACACGAGTCTCCAGGTGTACAAACTGAGTCACAGAGAGATCCAAGCCCTCTCTTTCACTTCAGCTTCAAATCTCCTGACAGCCAACTTCTTGTTTCATATTTGTACAGTTTCCAGCACAGTGGGGTGCCATTTCACAACTTGTATTTACGTTATGGCATCCTGCCTGCAAGCTAAAAGCCTCCCAAATATTTATGTTGTTACGTAGGGTGGAAACTAATGCCATCCCAAATTAAAGAAAAATGCAGTCAAGTATTTTCAATAACACAGTCCTTCTGATTACTGAAGAAGTGTGTATTTATCTATTGTATATGCATGAATACATACCCCCTAGCTTGCTATCAACCTGTGGCATGCAGCTACAGAATAGCTCCAGAATGTAGATTTTTAAAGATATTTATAGCAAATACCTTAGTGGATATACTTCAATACTACTTAAGCCTATTTATTCACAAAGAAGAGAACTGAAGGATGACCACCTTTAAGAATTATAAGCAACTTTTTAAGGTGTATTTGTCTCAAAAGAGGTCAAATAAGTGGAATTCCAGAGAAAAAAACACCTGTTTTATCCAAATAATAGATATTTGTGTTATGGTGTGTTTAGCTTTTTATATCCTGGACATTAAAAGCAGATATTTAAGAACATAGAACACAGTGACCATCACAACTTCTTTCCATGAGCCTGGAATATGAGAGAGAAAAAAACCTAATAGAAACAGTGAAAGGGAGAAATGAATGTATTTTAATATCACCTAAAATAGCTATCACTTTCACTTGCATTTAACACACAGTCCACACTGTACACTGGCCACACACTGCTACTACTCTCCCGTGGCTTCACTGAGCATTAGCTGTGTCTTTTCTACTGTCTTCTTCCCTTTGCCAATCCTCTAATACACGAAATGGTTTTAAAATGTTTCTCAAATGTTTAAGTTGAACACTATAAAGGCTGCAAGAAGGCAAGGGATAAACAAAAAGAAACATCCTTGCTTAATAGTGTTTGGTCGGGAGATACCCCCACTGTGTGCTTCCAGCTCAGCCAGGTAAGTTTTAATACTGACTGTAATCAGTGAGATAACCCCACAGTAGTGACTTGGCACCTGAGAAATACAACTGACATCTTCAAAACATCCCAAAGGCTCAGGAGTCTGAGCTTGACTAAGATGAGTTCCTGCATGCTTTAAAACCAAAGCAAGTCTGTCATCAGGTTTGGGTCCCAAAACACAGTTCTGGAGTTGGCATCACAAGGCAGGGAAGGCTGCCCTGTGCAAAGTTTTATTTCTCTATTTAAAAATGAGTTTGCAAGATTGATGTATCTGTGTACATTAAAATTAGGCACAGCAAATCCAGGCCTGGAATTCAGGTCTGCTGTTCTGCCATCCTCTGCTCTCTCCAGAGCTTTCATCCAGAGCTCCTTTTCCACAGCACTGGAGTGGTGCTATTTGATTTTGATTTATCACAAGTGAATTATTATAATGAAATCACCAACTCGATTTAAGCCTCTGAGAAAGATATGGCTGGACTAACAAAAAATTGTTCTGCAAAGCAAGCAATTATTGTTAGGTTCACTGGATATTGGCCTTAGCAATCCAACTGATTACAGAAAGTTAATGTTCTAAAAAGCAATGAAAAAATAAGGTTTTAAATCTGCATGAAAGGCTCCAAGAGGAATTTTACAGTTATTTTCACTGCATATTTTATTAGATATGTGATATTTTATTCATGGGTAAAGCAAATATAACAATTAGGAATAATTAGCATTTCAGCACAGTGTGTTATCTAATACATTGAAATACACATATAACTCCTCATTTAAATTCTGTATCCTCACATTTTCCCCCTTTCTGGTTCAGGACTTTTCCATTGAGCATAGCATTTACACGAACATTACAGAGCTCCCAAAGAAATAGAAACAGACAGAACTAGTGGCTTTTGCCTTTGATATCTTATTTTCTTCCCCTCCTTGCATTTTTACTCATTTTCTTTTTCAATTTCCTCTTGAGTATAGAGCTTGTCAGATAAACCCGGCACAACTTTCAAGAAACTTCGTCCCTTTCATCTTTTCTACCCTACTCCCCCATCATTCCACAACTAATGTGTATAATGGAAATCTACTTTAAATCTAACCCTGCTCTAACAAATCCATCAGTTTACAGTTGACTAAAACTAGAGTAATTGTCTCTGTACCACCTCTTCCACTGTAACTTTATGCTACACAGATATGCTGCAGTTACTGTATTATCCTTTCTCATTAAGTGTCACTTTTTATGAAGGCTTTTTTTTTTT
>WEIU01023639.1:2013-28734 GCA_013389925.1 Aegithalos caudatus | reverse complement strand
GGATGGGGGGTGTGAAGGACGGAAGGAAAAGAGGGGGGCTGGGGGCTTTGCGTGGCTGTCACCGTGCTGAGAGGAACACGGAGAGGCGTGGGGTGTCCCCCGGCCGAGGGCGAGCCGGGGCAGGCGGAAGGCAGGCTGGAGCTGAGGGGCGGCGGGGAGGAACTGGGGAAGTGCCCGAGCCCGGGGGCCCCCCATCATCAGCCTCATCAAAACCTCAAGGTCTAAAGCACGCACAGAGCCCGCCGCCAAGAAACCTTTACATAGCGCAGTAGGGGAAAAAGAGGACGCCTGAGGTCCTGGTAGAAAGCAATTATAAGAGGGGACTAAACAAACAAAAAACAAACAAAAAAGAAGCAAGCGAGCAAGCAATAAAAGAGAGTCCGGGGGGAGGGGGGAGAGGAAAGCCTTCCAAGAGAGGGAAGGTTGCAAAGGAGAGCTGGAAAAGTGTCCAGCAGCACCAGCAGGCGCAGCACCCCCTTACCGATATGAATGATTGAATCTGCAATCGCCGCTTTCCAGGTTCGAGTCCAACAGACGGACATGACCAGGATGAGGGAGAAAACTTCCATCTCCTCCGGAGGTCCAGGCTTTATAACAACAGATCTCTTCGCCAAACGATGCTGCCGCGGAGGCAAGTGCGGCGCAGGAAGCCCAAGAGTTTGAGGTGCAGCCGGAGGAGCGTGTAAATCCCGATGGCTGGCGCAGAGCCGCAGCTGGTCAGGGTGCGAGCCCGGGGCTCCGAGCGCTTCTCTCCTCGGCGAAACCCCGCGTCACTTCGCGGGGCTCCTGGGCAGCACCAGAATTTCTGGGAGCGCCGGCAGCAAATCCATCCAGCCCGGGCGCCGCCGCGGGCAGCAGACGCCTCTGCTGGTCAGACAATCCCCATCCTTCCGCCGGGTCCAGGGATCCGCTCGGTCCCGCTGCTGCACAGCAACTTCCAAGGCACACCACGCACACGCTCACACACACAGACACACGCACACACGAGCAGACACGCACACGCCAGCAGACACGCTCCAAACCCTCTTGGCCAGAGAAGCCCCAGGAGCCCGCAGCAAATAGCTCGCCTTCAGCGAGGTGGGAGGAGCGGGCGACCGAGGGAGCAGGCGATCCCGCTCCCAGCAGCCAGATTCCTGCAGGAAAAGCCCCCCCGGAGGCCAAAAAACAAAGTGAACTTCAAGGTAATGCAGATAGTAATGCAGAGATTTCCCCCCACCCTTCGCTTAGAAAAATCGCTTCCCACAACTGGAGGAAAAAAAAAATAAATCTGCCAATGGAGCCCAGCGTGCTGTCTCTGTCGCGCAAGGTGGTGGTTGGACAGGGCAGAAGCGAGAGGAGGAGAACCCGGAGCGAGGCAGAGGAAAGCAGATGATGGTCTGCAGGTTGCTTTTGGAGCTTGCTTTGCTGGTGGGATGCAGAGAGAGCTGGCAGCTCCAGCACCAGCCAGCACGTTGCCTAGAAATGGATCACCTAGGAGAAGGAGAGAGAGCGAGAGATAAGTGCTATCAGCCAGAGAGGGAGAAACAGAGAGCGAGCGAGTGAGAGCGCTTCTCTCTAATAACCACCTCCTCCCCCTATCTGCAATACAAGGGAGAAACAATATAGAGCCTTCTTCTCCCTTGAAATCTTCAACTGGGACTGAGGAACAGACATAGGCAAGAGTGCATACAACCTAAAAATACACTGGGGGAGGGGGGAGAGAAAATCTTTTTGAAATGTTATGCTCAGTTTAAAATTTAAAAAAAAAAAAAAAAAAAAAAAAAAAAAAAAAAAAAAAGAGATTAAAAAAATCCCCAACCCACCCCATTTATTTAACCTTGTAACTTCACTGTGGGGATCAAGTTCAAAGCTAGACAGGAACTGCTGCTTCTCAGTCTTCGACAACTGAGTCAGGGACGTTACTTGAAGGGGAAAAGGAAAAAAAAAAATCAGGGACACCTGGCCTCTACGGGAAAATGAAGACCTAAAAATCTATTAATATTACTTTAATTATCTGTGTTCTTGATGGAATTTGCACAGCTCTTTAAAGCAATGAATTAGCTTTTTTTCTTCTTCTCTCTTTAGGTAATGGAGAAATTTCTATGGAAAACATTTAGAGTGCACTTTTCATGCTCAGGGTTCTATGAATTCATTAACCAATTAATCCTCAGACTTCTCGTGCTGTAGTTAAATACATTATCCCCATTACACAGACAGAGAATTGTACAGAGAGGTTAAGTATGTTCCTATAAAACAGTCTAAATCCCCACTTTATGGCTTAATACACTTTCTTCTGACTTTGATTTTTCTAGTCCCACTAGAAGACAGGAAGCAGAAATCAAAGAATTGCTCATAACATAGTAGTTATATCCTAAACTCACACAAGCCAGTGATAAGTCCTGGTAGTAAACAAATGAGAGGTTAATCAACCCATTTTCTTCAAAAGGAGTGAACCTCTTCTGAAGGCATCTTCTGAGTTATAACACTTCTAAGTTCATCATACCGAACTTGTATATTTCTCCTCTTTCTCGAGACTTGCATATGTCTTCTTTTAGCTGTGGGACTGGTTGGCAAAAACAGTTGTATGCCTATAAAATTTAAGGATTTAGTTCAAGAGGGAGAAATAAGCTTTTCCAGAAAAGCTAAACTAAACCAATGGCAAGATAACTGACTCTACTAAAAGAAAAACTAAAACAAACCAAACAAAATTAACCAACACCACCAAGAAAAAGCACCAGCAGCAATTTTTACTTTGCTTAGATCCACCTTGGCAGGTGAGAACTTCTCTACAAATGGTAGCGCTCAAAATGCTTCAAGCCCAATCCAAAGCACAAGTCAGGGCTCATCTTTTCACAGGCTAGAATGGACTCTCTCATCTAAGAGCTGAATCTAAGAGCTGAAACAAATGACAACTAGAATTGCTTTAGAAATAAAAGAAAAGGTATATAAACAGAACAGTAGATGAGCAGTGTGAAGCTTAAGTCTCACAAATTATGTCACTCACATCCTGCATTTGTCCCTATCCTCTACACAAGTCACAGATCTGTTATCAATAAGGGCACACAGTTAAAAAAAAAGTGGATTTTTCTACAAATGACAATTTATGCACAGTATCAGTGAATGTAATGAGCATTAATTTTACAAGCAATAAATTCTGATTCATCTGAAAAACTTTTGGAGCTGCTTGAGTCATTATTACTTCTTCAAAAAAGAACAGAGTTCACAAGAAATGTTAATTCACTTCTTTGGGGGGCATGTCAGAACAGTACTCTTTAATAATGTACAATGCACAGTAGGCAGAATAGGAAATGTAATGGAAACCTTTGGAAAATTATAACTTTTTAATCCTCAGTTTAGATATTTCTAAGTATTTTGAGGCCTTATCTAGGAACCAGATATCCTTACTGACTCTTTGAAGCATCTAGTGCCCTGAACTGGCCACACTAAATGGAATATTTTGCAAAAGTCTGTAGACATATATAACAGACTATAAGAGACTGCCAAGAGTTTGTAGCTCACAAATACCCTGTAACTAATAAAAAAAAAATTTGGGTGGAGTTCGGAATAATAATTCCAGTAGTAAAGAACACCACATGAAAATTTGAAAGAAGCTGAAGTAAATTTTAAAAATAATTCAAATAATTCAAATAAAACTACTTTAAATAATGAACACATTGTTGACTTAATATACATCCACCACAGAGATAAAGTAATTTTCTCTTCCCTTCTTTCTAATACTCATTAAAAACAAAAACTGAGGTCACCCATTTAAACAGAGTGGACAAAAAATCTTGTGTTACATGCTTAGTTAAAGGTACCATAAAATATTGAAAAATAACAGTTATCTTTTCTATTCAGATACAAAACAGTTGTTAAAAGTTAAAGCTAGGGGAAAGAAAGAATTTCAGAACCAAAGAGTTACCAATACTGTGAAAATATCCTAAAAAACAATGGTCACATCCAGGCCCCTAAAAAGCCATAAGCACCATTCTCAGGGCTTCAGTGACAGCTGCCTCGGGCACTGTGGAAGCTGAAGTCCCACAAGTTTTAGCCATGCCACTCTTCCTTCACTACAGCTTCCCTCCCAAACACCCTCAGTTCCATCAACATCATTCCAGCTCCACCACTGGCCTCCGTGGGAGAAGTGCCACCAGCAGCTGCATGGTTTCTAACAACAGGGAATGGTTGTCTTCTTTCCTGTAGCCTGACTCCAGTGTGGTTAATGGTTGATGTACCTTGTTTCCACTGATCAGCTGTTGCAGTGCTGCACATTAATGCAGCCCTGGAGGAGCAGCAAAGAGAGGATGTTCTTGTAAAACAGAGGCAGAGGGGAGAAAATGTGTCTATCTAAAGTTTATTGCCTCACACCCACACATAACACACTGCAACCTCAGCCAAGACAGCCTAGGACAGAGGAGAAAGAGTTAAAGCTTTTGCTTTAAAAGCTACTGCTTTTCAGTAATCTAAAGCTTCAATTTTGATAATAAAATACCTCTTTCCCATATCTTTGGCCATACAAGTAGCTCTGACCATGCAGAGGTCAACTTTTCATTTGTGTAGTTCTCAGTCCCAGGAGATCCTTCAGGTATTTGAAGAAATTCAGACAGTGATAACGCAGGCACACTTACAACCGTCCATTTTGGGAGATAAACAGAACACCTAAGACTTACAATTACAGTCCTAAATTCCACAAGAATTATTACTTTCCTCACATATGAACACTGAACTCATCTTTTGCACATTAAAATTTGATATCTTCTGCTCAAGTGTATTTCCTAAACTTAAAAAAAAAGTTTAATGAGATGAAATCAAGTTACACAGTGGGTTAGTCCACCAGCCTGTTTGTTCCAAATCCTTTTTCCGTGAGGGCCCATAAGTTATTAATTCAGAGGGAAAAAAAAAAACAACCAGTATGCATCCATCTGACTGTTCTGCACTGTTCAGAGCAGGAAAGGGAATAGGAAAATTTTCACCTTAGCGTGCATAGAATGAATCCTAACAGACACAGAGTTAGCCTAAAAATAAACTAAATAAAGTGGGAAAAAACCCAACCCAGCAGTATTAAACTTGGTGACCTTCTGTGAATTCCAGCAGTGTTAACCGGCCATGAAAAATAATACTTCTTTTGCTTACTTCTTATTGATTCCACTGTCTTTCCTAAAATAGTCCAATATTATTTCAAAAAGAGGTGGGATTAAAAAGAACAGATCATCTGTGGCAGGAGACAATCATTAATCACAAGTACACAACAGTCACATCCAAACTGTTATTGATGCCATCTAAGCATGGGAGAAAGGCTTGATAAAGGCCCACCTACTATTGCTAAGATTAGTTTCTATTTATGGAATTTTAATATAATTTATTGTCATTTTCACTTTATTTGCTGCTTCTTCTTGGTTGTCTTTGTGGGTCATTTTTTAAATGAATACACCTGATGAGAAAATTAACAGTAGTTCTGCCAATCTCCACATTTCTTTGATGGCTTATCTCTCTTCAGATAATATTGGAGGTTCAGATTTGCTGAACACCAAGTAGCAACATTATAGATGAAATGCGGAATTCTGTAACACCTTCAATGCTACAACTCTAAAAAAATAAGAAGCAGACTCAGCAACCAGATCAGCACAGGCAGGTCCCTCTAGAGAGCCATTTCAATGGACACAGGATCTCCCCATAAGGACACCATTGCCAGATCATATGCTAATTTACGAGGCAAAAAAATGTTATTAATATTGTTTCTCTATGTATAATTATTATGATGTAGGCTCTCAGAAGATCTACCTAAATTTAAAACTTGGTATACTCAAGGCTGGACAGTTCATGACTGTGAAACAACCAACCAGGGCCCTCCAACCCCTAATTTATGTAGGGCAACACGTTCTGTTTGACAATAGCATTTCAATCTAAATAATACCATTTCCCCCCATTTTTAAAATGAAAATTGACAAATAGCCCTCACCTTACAGTGCTGTATTTTTTTAAATACTTGCATTCTGAAAGTGCTGATATAAAGCAGCTGACTGGCAGACCTACCAAGAGACCATGTGCTACAAGCAAATGTTCCTGTGCCACAGAGCTGGTGCCCAGACTGCCAGGGAATGCTGCTCACTCCAAGAGGTGACTTGAGTTGACACATCCACTCAGTCACTGCTTTACCTGGCGTAGCTTCAAATAAGAAGTCATCTGGGAGGGCTCTAGTTAAGTGGACATCTGTCCATTAGGAAATAGACTTACTTCAGTGACCGCCAAATAACCTTTAAATTAAAGCTTTCGCCTACCGCCAACTTTTAGGTTGTTCTCTGTATTATGAGAGAGGTCCAGGTTAATAGGGCCATTCCAATTCTAAGTAGTGGCCCAGACATTGACTCCATCTGTCCTGTCACACTTGGAGTGAAGCATACATTCTTAGGCCTCTGTCATCCATCCTGAATAAAGGGGATATTCTTGCATTTACATAATGGAATAGTTTGAGGACTAAATACATTCATTTTTAAAAATGCAAAGTATTAAACCCTTTTTCCAATTTCCTTCACTCAGTTTGTGCGTAGTTTAAATATGCGAATGTGTGTATATCTGCAAGAGTGTGTGTGTACATACACGTGCAGGTTGCTTAAATAGATAGAAAATAATTTCATTTGGCTATTATAGAAACAAACAGAACATTAAATATTAACTGCATTTCAATGTGATGGGGTCTTGAATATCTCATCACAAAGGAATGCATCACAAAACCAGAATTGAGAGTTATTCAGCTGGGCTGGAGAATTGAGAAAAAGGAGTATCGATGCAATACACAGCAAGGATTTCAAAGCTTTCTGCTTTTTCAAAAACTACAATATGATTGAGTTTACCTGAGAGCTTGTGTTTTATCCTTTAGCCTCACTACATAAAACTCAGAAAGTGGTTATGAAGTAACGCCAACCCTTAGAGCAACCAGTGTTATGAAGTGATTTAGCAGGGACTGCTGCTGAGGTAGATTTATTTTGTCTCCATTTAAACTCACGTTATAGATCTCCTGTGTTGCCTGAGACATCCAGTGATGCACCTTGCTTAGAAGCTATTAGGCTGCTGGAGAGAGGAGGACATGGGGCCTTAAGAGCCATAAGGTTTATTGGACATGGTCTGAAAAAACAAAACAAAGCAAAAAACACCTTGAGAAAACAAAACAAAAGTGGTGTCAAGTTGTTAATTTCATTGGTACCAGAGCAAATGTGATGCTCTCAGATAGATGGAAATGTAACACCTTTTCAATCTTATCTAAGTTAAAAGAAACCCAAAGAATAAATTCTCCCTTCTCTGGCTGCTTTTGC
This sequence comes from Aegithalos caudatus, assembly GCA_013389925.1. NCBI lineage: Eukaryota > Metazoa > Chordata > Aves > Passeriformes > Aegithalidae > Aegithalos > Aegithalos caudatus. The sequence goes on along the minus strand of WEIU01023639.1, from coordinate 21,445 downwards.
CCAGTGAGTATTAAGCCAGATTCTTCTAATGCAAAATCCTTCCTGTCTCTGGAATCGCCCAGCTAGCTGTCCTCCTCAGTCTCTCAGACTCTCACTCACAGTCCCTGGTATTCAGCACTTTGCACAGTTGTCCCCCAGGTCTTTCCTGGTTCTTCCTGAAGATACTTCACTGTACCTCTACAAGGTAGAGTTTCACTTGCCTTGCTTGCTGTTATTCCAGTCCTTCTAATATTCCTCCTCCTATTATTTCCTTCATTTAACAATCATGGCCTTTGTTGCTATCATCCTTTGCCCTTTCTTTTCTTTCCCTTCAAGAGCTATAGAAGGGTGAAAGACAAGCAAGGCACTCTCTGCCAAAGCCACCTCACACTTAGGCTGGGTGAAAAGCAAGTCACAAATGGAGGAGAAAACCTGTAGGGGAAGCAAGAGAAGCAGGGAATATGCTGACAGCTGGAGACACGGGTACAGTTTGTACTTGGGGATTCTCTATTGGCAGCAGGAGTGGAGTGACTTTCATCAAGTGCTGCTTGGACAGGTCTGAGAACCTGGGGCAGGGTGTGACCAGCAGTGAGAGCGCAGAGACAGCACTCATAGAAATTGGCTGAGGAGATGGGTGTGTTTTCTGTTCCATGTCTGTGCACCTTACTCCTAGCTCCTCTCCCAACACCCATTGATGGCTTTAGGCTCATTCTAGACACAGGCTAGGAGCCACCACAGTGGAGAAACACCAAGCCAAATACACCGGTCCCTAGAGATGGTGTGGACAGAGAAGTCAGGAAGGCTGCAAAACTGTCTTTGAGAACATGACATTTTACTACAGAGAGAAATCTGTAGGAAAGCTTTGATGATAGACAGCAGAGCAGTGGCAGAGCACAGTGAAGTCACAGTTCAGATCCAAGTAGCTCTTCATTTAGCCTTTTAGTGTCACACGGCTGAAGGACTCAGACTATTCTGGGTACTACGTGGAGTGAAAGAGCCAACCAAGAGCAAACCATTTTAACTGGTCTCTTTCCACACCTTCACTGCTGCTGAGAAGAGAGGAGGCAGTTTCAACTGTGACAGTAAAAGAAAGGCCAGTTGGAAGTCATCGCTGAACCAGAAATGCCACATGCTGTTTGCTTTGTATAATGCAAGACCAGAATCAGCTCTTTGCACTTACTGCAAGTGGTGGGAGATATAATCAGAAAGCATGGTGTTGGGAAACAGAATTTCTGTTGCTCTGGGAGCCCATGGATGCAGCAGGGGGAAACCTGGCACACTAGATTCTTTTATCTGTTTGGAAAAGGAAGCAGGAAGCCTGGTACATCTGGTGGTTTAACAAGAATAGGACTCAATTATTTGTGAAAGAGAAATAGTGCAGACATTGCTGGTTATTTAACACTGAAGTTAGGCTGACACCTGCAAAACTCTACATATTTCTCTATTGCATCTTTTTTTAGTAATAATCATTAGTGTTATGTTACTGTTACATCGAGAATACTAGCAAGACTAAGATTTCATTGTGGCAGATACAGCAGAAACAGCATAGCAAAACAGTCCTCACCACAATACAGTACATTCCAATTACAGGAGAAAAACTAGGCTTAGGAAGAGAAACAACAAAGGCAAACATATTCCCAAGATCCTAGGTAATAAAATCTGAAGCAGAATTTGCAGTACAGGAAAGTCATCACCAAAGCTATCCACTCTCTCCCAGTGCATTGGAACATCTCTGATCTCTTTCAAGATGCAGCAGCAACATGACAAAAAATTACTGTTACCTGTAAACTTGCACATGTTTTTAGTAGGAGGATCCCAGAAACATTTGATAAGTTCTTGTAACACAAGATCTGAACTATGCTGTGCAGTTCTTCCTGTCTGCTGACTTTAATAAAAAGAAAATTCTCCATACAAAATAAATCTTGTGCCGTGCCTAAGATTAACTCCCCAGTACAATTATTGGTGCTGGGTTTTTCCAACAAATAAAGCATTAACTGAACCAAATGAAGGCCCAAGTAAAAAAAGAATGACTGATAAATTTGAGAACTGTGTAAGTCACTACTCTTTATGTGAAGAGTCAAAAAATTCTCTAGTCCAGAAGGCACCAATTAGACATCACATTGGATATTAGTATGTCTATTAGTCTCAAAAAGAATTCTTCCTTCATAGATGAGAGAAATATGTTTCCATATCTAAGCGTCTCTACCCATTCTTTATGATGCATGTTCTCACACTGTTACTTATGGTACTAATCCCTCACCTTTCTTTCCTTCCCTTCTCCCCAAAAGACATATTAAATCAAGGTAACTGAAATAACCTATTTGAAATTTCTTTCTTTGATGTATTAAACATAATTTCCTTCTCTCTGTGTTTTCATCATAACAAACAGCATCATTATAGTTGACATTTACCTTATTCCACAGAATTTCTGTCATAAATTAAGAAAGAACCATTAGATCTGATGACATGGCAAGGGAAAAAGTACCTAAATAACATGATGAATTATTTGTGGTGATTTTTAAGGTAATTCAACTTTGTCGGTACAGTACCTAAAATTAAAATAAACAACCTATTTTTCTCAGTTGGACTGGCTTCTGCAAGTACTTTTCACATAATATTTACCCTGTATAACCATCCCAACAGGACTGGAAAGGCTTTAGAGCTCTGAAGTGCTACTATTTCAATGAAAGCCAGTCAGAAAGACTTAATTTCAAAGAGGCTTTTGAAAACATACAATTCTAATAAAACCCTACAATATATAGGAAAAAAAGGAACATAAAGTAAAATTACCTTCCTATTATGACCTACTTTTCATTGATGCCTACTTCATTTGCTTAGAATTACTAACAAGTGAATTTTGAAAAGCAAAACTGCATATTCTGTTTTGACTAGGTTAAACATTTTGTTCACATTAGTGAAGTCATGCTGATAAATTGAAACAATTCCTATTAGCATGACTGCAAAATGTGTTTTGGATGATTCTAGATAATGAATGTTCATGCATCATCCCCATTACACAGACAAAAATTCTACAATATCTATCTACATTACAAGCTTGCCAGCTATTACTGTTCTCCATGTTCTCTAATGTCTTTTTTCCTCTTTAGTGCTTACTCTTCTATCTCTTATTCATTGGTGTAAATCACAAAAAAAATAAGCAGATGACCAATATACATTTAGGTGACTAATGAAGTGCAAGATGTTTCTGAGCATTTCGCAGTTTGGTGAAACACTGGGAACAAATTCACCACCGGGGATGATGACAAAGCGCCCCGTTCCACTGTCCTTTACCTTTCACGTCTGCAGTCTATTTTGAAGTGTTAAGCAGTAACAACAATTTAGGAGTTTTAAATGTTATTTGCAATTAATACTTTCTTCCTTCCATGAATTAAGAGTATAATCATGCTCCTGCCCCAGAAGTTCCTCTACATAGCCTCATTTTATTCTTCTGAAAATAAGAAGTTGCCAGTAGTGAATGGCTCCATAACATTTAGTATTTCCATTTGCCATTTGGCTATGGAAAAAGGGGAGGTGTTCAATAAACAGAATGCTTGCCTATGTTACACTGTAAGAAAATAATTCCAATGCCAAGCAAGGTCTGAAAGAAAAAGCCGAACACTTTATGCACCTTATAAAAACCACCTACCTTCTAATTACCTTGTTAGACAATCATCCACAGTAAAGTAACTGTGCAAATGCATATAAATTATTCTTGTAGATAAGCAACTACATGTTTTATGACCCTCCTTACATGCACAAGACTGAATGGACTTGTACTGACATATGAGCTATTTACTTGAAATCTGGAAACCATTTAGCCTGAATATCTGACCTGATTGTGTATTTCTCTTGGGTATCAAAAAGTTATTCAGGTTTGGTAAGCTCCACTTCACTAATGATCTGCTGTAAATTGTGTGCTTTTCCCCACTTTTATTCTCTTTCATATGTATATAGATGTGGTGAGACATTTATGCAGATCCATGGAGTTCTGGCCCTTTAATACAAATTGCCCTCACGTAATTGCAGGGAAGTGCAGTGGGATTGTGTAAGGAGTGAGGGACGGGTGACAGTGGCCTGAAAACGAGATTGTGGCCCTTGATCTGTCCAAGTTAATTGATGAGCTGCAGTCCCAGACTCTGAACTGTCACTCTTGCAAGGCAAATTCCACACTAAGAGATGAAGAACCCAGTGAGGGGAAAACAATAATTGCATTAAATCTCATTTAAAACATTTTTGACAGGTGAATCTTGGCACAAAGCGGAAAGCAGTAAATCACCTCAGGGGTTTAAAACTCTGAATGTATCCAGAAACTTGTGTGAGCATCACAACTTGGTTACCCAACTCCCTTTCAAATCTGTTGAAGTCTCAACTAAATTGAGGCTAAACACATCTGCTTGACTCTCTGCTTCAGAGAGTTTCAATCAAATCAGAGACTTTTCCCATGTACAGAAATCTGAACGTACAAATACAAGTTTAAAGGACTGGAATTTAAGGGCATATGATTTGTCTATCAGTTTCCCATGGCATTTTTTTACCTCCGTTCTTAAAAAAAAATGAAGCAGAAAAATCAATAGTCCATAAGAATGGCCATGTCTACTTTTTGAATGTCCAAGTTAAGTGGAGGGGGAAAAAAAGTACTTAAGTAGATGACAGAGCATGAGCAACTTTTATAAACACCTTGTCAGAGAGATTCTTCTACCCCCAACTTTGGGTGAAACTACCAAAGGCACAATATGAAGCAGAAATAGTCTTATTACAAAGACAAGTCAAACAGTTCCTCCTTTGCAAAAGAAAATTATTTTGCAAGAATATATCAAGTTTGGACTTGAGCTTAAATATAGTCATTAAATGTGTTACCAGTGTCACAAAAGGTGAACTTTGACAGGCTAAACTGAGTTAAAACAAACCAAGTAATGAATTAAGCACTGCAGACTAATTAGCTCTTCTATTAAGCTAGGTATAAAATGAGAATTATTTCTATATTAAAAAAAAAAAATCATACTTCCAGCAGAATGAAGTGAGAACTGAATTTTTGGGTCTACTCAGGGGAGCAGAAATAAGGGAATGATCTCTCCTATTTGTTGGAAAGTCACCTTTAAAGAAAGAAAGAAAAATAAGTCTATAAGGACTTGTTGCAAAAGCACCCATAGAAAGCAAAACGTATTTCCTATGCAGCAATATCCTACTAGCATTTTTTATTGGGGGAGGGGGTGGCGTGGGGGGCAGATCACAACATGTCATTCCTCTGGATGACTTTTGTTATCCAAACCCATGTATAAAACAACACATCTACATGTGTAAGGACCAAAGCAGGAACTTCCATAAACTCTCTGGGGAACAACACTTAACTAACAGATGGATGGGAACTTTGAATCCCATGTTAGTTTTCTGTGGCGTACAAAGAAATAGAAAGGGGCTCATGCAAGACTGGTGCAAATTTGAATAACTAGTTAGAGGTTTATAATCAATTTGGTATTACTTGAAAGAAAAAAAAAACAACAACAAACAAAAGTAAAATGTCAAGTTAAAACCATGACATTCCATTAAGCAATGCTGTTAAAAAAGAAAAAAAAAGAATCAAAAAAACAGGCAGCACAATGTCTGTAACTGACTCTCTGTACACCAGATGAACCCCTGAATTATTATGCTATGAAAAAGGTCTGGATGATCATTGCAGAGAGCTCTCAGGTTGTGGTTCTCTGTGTGAGGACCTGGCCAGAACAGAAACATTTGCCTTCCCCAGATAACCCAGTCACTGGCAGGACAGAGGCTCTCTCATACACACTCAGGACTAGAGCTCGACACAGCGAGGGTGAAAATGCAACACTAGGAGCTCAGTACTCCTTGGTACAGCAATTTAAACAAGCACCTGAGCTTCTCCTGACAGAGCTGTCCCACTTTCTATAAATAATGCTCTAGCTGAGGGAGACTGACTCTGTGCTTAGGCCACTCTCACATATGATTTAATTTGAATTTTCTGCTTTTGTTGTGACTGGTCCTGTCCATAAAAACAACAGCTATAGTAAGATTTCTTTTTTTTTCCTTTTTTTTTTTTTTTTTTTGTGATTGAGAATACACTTGGTAAGATTTAAGATTAATTACAGTAAGGCATAATATATATTTTAAAAATTGAAAGCTTGTGTGAAATAGATTGTTTGTATTACATACTAGATCCATGTAAATTATAAACAGACCCCTGATTTTTTAAGGTGTTAGACTGAAGTTGCCACAGCAGAGTACACCAGTGGCACTGAAACTGTTCGGTATTTTGAACTTTAGTTTTGGAAGTGCTGACAGACATAAGGTAAAAGACAAAGATGTGCACCACTCTTTGTTAAAAAAACCCAAACAAAACAAGACATAAAAAAAGTAAAAATGAAAGAGTGTAGATGAAAGCATCAATGGTATTTTCAGTTGGTCTTTATAAGAGTTGGCAGTAAAAGTCAGTACAGGTAGAGAAGCCTATCCCCAACTTGATGCATTCCCAGCAGGCGGCAACCATTAAAAGGAAAGCCAGTATATAACACAGACACTTCTTCCTCAACTCCAGCCTAATATCAAAGTGACTAACCTTTGTTTCAGCTCCTTTTAGTACATCTAGAGGAGGGACAAGAATGCTTTATGTGTGGGAAATTGCCAGGGAGACAGAGAAATAGGGTCAGTATTTAGCAACAAGTAACACTCCCCACTGCTCTTGGCTGTTTGTACAGTTTCCACTCCTTGGTAGAAGTCAGTCTGAAAAATCTTTAGAGAGAAAAATCTGAGATTGGTGCCATTGGCAGAGTTAATAATGTGCTATGGAAAAAAAAAAGTTGAAAACCGTTAATAAAAACTAAGTGTTAATGATGCATAAGAGCTCTCAGGAAATTTTTGGATGCTTGATTTTTAACCAAAATAATATTCTGCATAAGCATGCTCATGCAACTGAACCTCCACACATATTCCCAAAATATGCAACTTGGCCTCAAATAAGGGAGGGAAACATGCTTCCAAAACATCTCATCTGGTTAGCAATATTTTTGATACCAAGCAATCCAACAGGAGACCTCCAACTCTCTGTCCAGTGGAAATCTCAAGTCCACACTGTCTCAGAGTTTCATATACTATATGTGAAAACCAACCCTGCAAAATAATTTTCCTTGCAATTTATAAAAGTGCCATCTTTTTATCACAATAGTACACAACAGACAGTACAGGGGTGTAAAAGACAAGGTAAGTTACTTGGTTGCGTGTTCCCCGTGTAATTAGAAAATTTAAAATATATACACCTATCTACAGATCATTTCCTTTCCAATAAGTCATGTTTCATAATTCAATTGTGAACCATAGTTAAAAAGGAGGTGGAAAAGTGCCTACTTTTAAGCAAATATCCACATACATTTCCCTCAAAGTCATTATTTATATGGACTTTGAGTTTAAATTTATATGTATACTGATAACACGTATTTGAGAGTAGATCTGACGTTTCCCTAAAGAGAAAATCTATTCCCAAAGAACAAAACTACTTCAGTTTAGAGCACTAGCACTGAACCTTGCAACACTTCTGACATTAAGATTATTTCATCGGCATTGCTTTCATATACAGTATATAACATAAACATAATTTGCTACTGATTTTGAATTTACCTGGGTGTGTTCTGTGTACGCTGATGTAGCTTTCAGTTCTTCTTAAAATTGTATTATATACTCCCTGTTTTTTTTATGTTTGATGCCTTTAATATTCATATGACAAAATGTTACACTTACTAGGGAGCCAAGCAAAGCCCATTTTCTTTATGGGGAAAATCTGCAAGTTCCTCGAAAAATGCAATAATTTTGAGACTTCATCAGGGCCTCTCAAACAGAGCTGCTTCAAGTCAAATATGTGGTTATATCAGTTTGAACTACAGAAGTTACCAAAAAGACAGGAGGGCAAAGCTACAGCCTATTTTACCAAGAGTGAAGTCCGTTCTCTGAACATTTCAATAACTTCTCTTCACTGTCAATAAGGCATGTAAATATTAGTTTTATTGCATATCTTACATACCGCCAAAATAGAAAAAGTTAAGAAAAGCAAAGACCAAGTATGGAAAAATCTCAGACAGAGTGGGAGCTTTAATTTGTCATGAGTGAGTAAGCAAATTTTAAATTTTAAACACTTTAAACTTTTATACACATAATACATCTCTCTATGTAAATATATATGTGCACTCATATTTCAGCAATCACATTTGCTTTGAAGTCTGCTTTGTTTGCACTGTATGAAACGTATTAACGTGGTCTGCCATGCACGACAGGACAAAAAATTTTACTTTAAACTTTCATTAATTCCTAGAAAAATGAGATTTAAATTATTCCTTAGAACACCTATTAACTATTTCCACTAACCAAAAATAGAATTACGGTAGTTAAAAAAGGAGAACTTGATCTCCCTATCCTCAAAAAGAGCATTGTCTATACTGAAAGGTGATGGGATACCCCCTGAAATATTAATTTACCTAAAAAAAAAGTCTTCTCTCAGCTGCTCTTTCATTTAATGGAAGTTAATGATTATGCTGAAATGAATGTATAATATCAATCAAACAACATTTAGAAAAAGTATGACTTCTGCTCCTAGTCTCTCTCTCAGCCCAAAAATATTCCTAAAGGTTTTTCCTCTCATTAGACTAAAATTTGATGAATTAATCTTATACTTACCTCAGTGCTTATAATTTTGGATAAAACACAAATATACTCTGGTCAACAGCAAATTAACATCAAGAGCATGGATGAATCATAGGTGTGCAAACTTTTGAAATAATTTTTAAGAGACAGCTGGGAAAAAGAACAAATTATTTGATGAAAACAATCAAGGAGATTATTATGTATCAATTTATTACTTCTTTACAAATTTAATGATGATAGGTATGCATTGATTATCCCTTATCAAAATTTAGATCTGCTCAATAGGGTTTAATAGATTCATTTTTAGATATTCTTTAGCCTCATCTTTTAAACTAGCAATACTTCTTTGATTACCAAGAATACTGATAAGTAGGTTTGGAAGGCTGACAATTATAAGGATTCATATTTTGCTAATGTAATACTCGGCTGATATTTTAACAACTCCTCTAGATACATCAGACTGTTTCCACATCATTTGTTCTCTTTCAGACATCTGAATTTCTTTCAGCTGATGTATTCATTTCACTCAAAGCTGTCAATTTGTGATGTTCCTTGAGTGCATAAAATTTCTTTAGTAATTGAATCAGGCGGTTTTGCCTTCCATTTTCTAATACATATCTTGAAAGCTTACTTCTCCTCATCTGGCATTCACTTCGTCTCAGAAAGGTGTATGTCTAAACTTTGTGTTCTTTCCAAATAATATTTCCATGCCTTATTAAAGCATCTCAAGTTGCCACAGTCAGTCAACACTTATTTATTAACAGATTGACCAGCAAAGGAATTTCTTCCTTAACCACCCCTACAGAGTTTAGAAAATACCTCACTTTTTGACAGAGCTGAATAACCAAGAATTAAGACAGAGCCATTTATTAGAGGTTCATGATGTCCTCTGGGTTGTGGGTCTCATATCAGGGAAGCAGAGCAGACATTTGCTTTTAAAAGGCAATACTTCTCTAACATCCCCAGCCCAAGCAGTTTTCCTTCCCGTACATAGGATCCAAGCTCATCTTAGGTTTTTGTCTGAAATGTTTCTTTGTAGTCTCTCCCAAATGTCCCACAGATGGGTCAGAAAGCTAAGCAGCATTCACAAAGAGCTCAGACAGCTTCACCAACTTAGTACTTATTCATTCCTCTCAGTTAGTTTCTTTTTTTCTAATCCTCAGATGTCCCCTATTGGCTCTTCTTCTGTGTAGCTATGTTAATTTTTAAATTGCCCCCCAGTATTCTTCAAGATTAAAAAAAACCAAGAAGCTTCTTTTGTGAGAATTGCAGGACAGCGTTGTCTTTGGCATACTTGAAGATTACTAAGGCTAAAATGTACTCACGGTCTAAATGTGCAAAATTGAATTACAACATCCAAATTCTTATGATACTTTAAAAAGGCTTTAAAAAGTCTGTTTGAAGATGCATTACAAAAATATGTTTTGTCATGTCCATTCTAAAATTCAGTGGAGATTTCTGGGAAAGGTCTGTAAAAACTAGTGATTCTGAACTCAGTAAGCATCAGCTCGACTCAATGAACACAAGTGTGTATAATGTGGTACTATTATTGCAGCCATGAGCTCACATCAAGGAAATCTGGATTTCACTTGTACTGATCATGGAATCATAGAACTACAGAATAGTTTGGGTTGGAAGGGACCTTAAAGACTCTTAGTTCCAGCCCCGCTGCCGTGGGCAAGGAGCACCTTCCACTAGACCAAGCTGCTCAAAACCCATCCAACCTGGCCTTGAACGCTTCCAGGGATGGGACATCCACAAGTACTCTGGGCAACCTGTTTCGGTGCCTCAACAACATCACTGTAAAAATTGTTTTTCTGTTATCCATTCTACTCTGAAGCCATTCCCCCTTGTTCTGTCACAACATGGTCTTGTAAAAAATCTATCTCTCCATCTTTCTTATAATTTTCTTCAGGTACTGGAAGGCCACAAAACAGGTTACCCTGAAGCCTTTTCTTCTCCAGGCCAAACAAACCCAATTCCCCCAGGCTTTCCTCAAATGAGAGATGCTCCATCCTTCTGATCATCTTGGCAGCTCTCCTCTGTATCCAAGGCACTAAGTCCATGTCCTTCCTGTGCTGGGACCCCAGAGCTGATGCAGCCCTGCAGGTGAGCTCTCACCACAACAGAGCAGAGGGGCAGAATCCCCTCCCTCGCCCTGCTGGGTCATGTCCCGCCTCTCATCCATCAGCACCACCAAATTATTTTTCTCTGAAATATGAATAGTTTTTCTCCTTCCTCACACTGTATATGTGTATATAATGCCAAACTTTCGGTGTGGATCATTACTAACAGTTCAAGGTATATGTCAATTTTCAGGGGATGGTCTCCCATGCTTGATGGTTTTGGAAATAACGCAGTATATCACCTAGTAATACAAATTCAAGCTAAGTTAGAATATGACCAAATATTTTCAAGGTGTCTTCAGCAGTCTGCATTTATTTTACATCAGAAACAGCAACAACAAATCCCCAAGCGAAACCACTACTCTTATGAAACAATAAAACTTCCAGGGAAAAGGAAAAAAACAGGCATGAAAACTAGCCTGACCAGATTCATAAAAATGGTAAAAATGACTACTCCAAAAATTTGCTGCAATTTTTCCTCTTTAGAGCAGGGCATATAGGAAGAACCCAATTGAAGGACAGCTCCTGCCACAAGGATTAACTGCACAACAAGCTTTAGGCAGTACAGACACAATCAGTTCTGCAACTCACATTAAAGGGGTATGGTTTGCATTTGTAAGCAGATGGATCTCAGTACCTTGAATCTCAGATTTCTGGTATACCTACTCTGTGTTACAAAGCAGTATTTCAGCCTACTACTTAAGTCTATCCAAAGACAAGACAGTAAGATCCCCACTCATGTGAGGCATAAATAGTTAGCTCTACTCATGCTGTGTTAAACTACTTGGTTAATGCTTCAATCAACAGACTATCTAGTAAGGCTTTGCTGTAAATGCTAGGACACAAAAGGTGAAAAAAGCCCACTTTAATTCTTCTTAGTTTCACTCTCTCTGACAACAGACAATGAAATTTCAATTTATGGAAAATTTCTGTTTACATGAAAATTTGAAAATTTCAGATCTTGCCAATCTTTTTGTCAGAGATCTTCGAGGAACAGCAACAGAATCTCATCTTATGTGCGCCTCTTGTGAAAACAGCTTGGTGGAAACAACACTGGGAATTCCATGGGCAGAGTTTTTCCACTCACTTCTCTATACAATATTTATTCTCTATAAAAATGTTGGCACTGTGAACTTCCTGGGATCAGATGCTCCTTTTTATCTGCTTCTTCTATGGAACATACTAACACAGCTAAAAGAGGGACTGCAGACCCACAAGTACTTCTGCAAAACCCTCTCTAGCTTCAGGTCATTCACTCAGTTACACATGTACACACCTATTAGTCTTAAATGGCTTTGGATCTGCAGCTCAGGGGAATAATCCAAAAAGATTTGAGTTTCTCAGGAAAAGTTAGGGGAAGTGACAGGCCTGCAGGCTTTTTCTGACTACAGACAATACATGAAAAGGAAAGAAGTCGGTCTGACTGTTAAATCTTAGATCTGCTTGCAGGGCTGCAAGACATTTTATGTTACAAACAAGTATACATTAAACAGGGAGAAAAAAAAAAACAACAACAAAACAAAAACAAAAACAAAAAAACCAAAAACAAAACAAGCGGAATATAATGAACATAGAATCCTACAAAAGAAGTCTATGACTAGCCCATATTACCTGGAGTGACAATTTAAAAAGACAGACTTCTGATATCTTTCCCATCTCCTGAGAAGACCTCACTTTATAAATTTAACATTAAAATGCCTGTAGGATTTTATTTGCAGTATTCAGAAGAAGACAGAAGTTCATCCAGCAATTATATCTTTCAACAATGAAATGATAGGTTACCAGGTTCAAAGGCTTTTATTTATTTTCATGGTTTGTGAAGAAATACTTGAAGATTATTTTGCTCCATGCATTTCAGTAACAGATTCTGCTTAATACCAGTGTAGTGGGAAACTATGAGAGAAAAAAAAAATCTGGGTTCTTCTCTTTATGCAAGCTACTGGTATTTTCATATATATTGCTTTGTATTTGTAACAGAGATAAGGATTTTCACTGGATTTATGCTCCTAAATCACTCCATTCCATGCTTCAAAGTGTGGTCTACCAACAGACTGTGAACTCAATGCTTTACTCCAAAGCTGAAGGAGTCTCTTAGCACCAGTTAGGCATCATTCATCAACACTGAATTCTAAAACCTCAGGAAAGCACATGACTTCAATTTCTTGGTGGCTTTCATGATTGATTTTGTGTCAGACTTACGAGATCTGCTACTAATCCTATACAGCAAATCCCTCCTTGACATTATTCTATTTTTCTTCAGCTGTACCAGAAACCCCATGGACTGAGCTGCATCAAGAGAGAGATTGTCTGACACTTAGGGTAGACCATGCTAAAAGGATGCCTCAGTGTTCTCAAATCAAGACCTTTTGTTTTCTTGTGCATCTATCTCAGAAAAACATTGTGACCCTGAAAAATTTTAAGCAGATAGTTCTTTCAGTATTATTACTGATTATTTGCACTTGAGGCATTCAACTGACATGTCAAGGCCAGAGACAAAAACCCCTGCCTTGAAAAATGTATTAGTGTTTATACAAAACAGGATCCCTGCAATTAGAGCAATGACATTTGTCCTGCAGCTGAAAAGCACATCTCTGGGGTAGTTAACCTTTTATAGGGTTTTGAAATCCAAAAAGGGGATCTGCCAGGGAATTCTAGTCATTTTCATGGTAACATTTGATAGCACCATGCCAAAAGCACCCATTAAATTCAAAAGCTGTTTCACCCAATGAATGACTGCATAGCCATCGAAGATATAAGATGGTACTTGATATTCATCACCTTGTAACTCATGAAATATTTCAATATTTTACTTTTCAGCCACATATACAAACCATTGAAGGGAGGGGCCAAAGATCACCTTGCTTCCTGCTGTCTAGAGAGAAAGGAATGCACATATTCAGCTTGAGGATCATGAAAAGTACATGGACATCCAAGTAGAGACCAGTGTAGCATCCTGAAAGAAATCCATACAGTGGTGAGCTTTCATCTTTTCACTGCTCTCTTTCTCACAGGATGTGCACTGGGTTATCAACAAGCCACCAAAAAGATTTGGGGCAATGACCTTTTTAGCCCACAAGTCCAAAAGCACAAGAGGGGCTTCACAGTTGCTAAGGTGAATTTTTGAGGTGTCTGTGAAACATGCTCAGGTTGGGTACTTTGGTGAACAGGAATTTGCCAAGTTGTGTGATCATCTGCACACCAAGTTTTTTCCTTTGGAAGCTGATTAACAACAAAGCACGGGGGTTCTCAACCTATAGAGTTGATGTTCCAGCTGATTAACAGGGGGCTTGGACTACATGACCTTTGAAGGTCCCTTCCAGCCCAAAGTATTCTATGGTTCTATGAAAGCAGTCATTATTTGCAAAAAAGCATAACCCCAAAAATTTGTAATTATAAACAACTGAATAAAGTACACAACACATGTTGTGTCCCCTTTGAACTCCCACTCTCATCCAGTTTTCCCTCCTGTCTCTTCTCCATCCTAAGGAGCATCCAGTAATGACTCAATGGCAAAAATGTCATCTAGGATTTGCACCCTGATAACCTCCACACAGATTGTGTTATAACTAATATATCCCACCCTCTGGATTTTAGGCTACAGGCATGGTGTTGGGTTACATTACAGTTATGTTCCTGGCACAACTGCACTTCCAGTTTTCACATTCTGTAAGTTTTCCTACACAGCACTAGATAGCCACAAAAAATAATTTTTTTTAACATGTAGGGTCTTGTGTCTCTGTAAGCACTCTCCAGACCTTCCCAGCAGACTTCAGCTGGTACACTGTATTCTTGTCCCCAGAATTACTGAACAGCCATGAGAAAAGCAGAGCTGACAAAACCCTTCCTGACATCCTTAATACCATAAAAATATTAATCAGGTAATAGCAGTAAACAATTGTTCAAATATTCAAGATTGTTATTAGATTTAAAAATCTTCCAACCCTTTTCTCCTTCAAATATAAAGATGTAGCAGATCTTCAGACAAATGAATGTCACTCAGCATGACACACAGCAGACCTGTTTCTCACACAGCTCTTCTGTACAGCATGTGTGAGTTGCCTCAGTGCTGCAAGCACTGTGAGACTTCAGCAAGACAGATTCTCGGTGTTATTTTGATCAATTAAATTTTATCTGTAATTTTGGGATGGGGGATGACCTCCAGCATTCTGCATACTCTGCCTCCAACAGCTTTTGATAGCCAGGAGGAAAATTCAGTCAAAACACAGCTCTCTCATACTTTGCTGGAGAGTACTGATCCAGTCTAAAACTTTCACCGTGATCACCAAGACTTAAATTCATAGCAGAAGTATATCGTCACACAAGCTGAGTTTCCAGATGGACATGAGTGTAACCTCTGAGTTCAAACCCTGAACAATAGTTTCATAAACTTCAAATAGAAATACTCAAATTCAATTAACAGATCTGTAATCTGGTAGCCCCAAAACACTGGATCATCCATTCCTACCGCTGAACATGCTTCACCTAAATCCTGTGGAGGATGATCTCAACTGTAGCTTGTGTCTCACTCAGCACAGCTAACAACAGTTGTCTTTAAAAGCCCAAACAAAGTACTCAGAAGTCTGAAATTTTGAGTAAAGTAGAGAGAAAGGATAAGACAAAAGAACCAAAAAGACAACTGATATTCCCATCCAACAATCAAAAGAGGGGAAGGGTTTGTGTCCTCAGATACAACACCCAGACTTGTGCAAGTACAAAAACTGCAGAAAAATTCTTTATGCTTCTGGAACAGATAATTTTCAGGTACTCTGTAGAAGCAATTTATGAAGAGTCTGGTTATTTCTGGGATCTGCTAGAAGCCTAAATAGGTCTAAACCTGATGAACTTAAAGGTGAGAATTCAATAAAGATTTGCTAGTGTTCAATTTAGAAGAGATAAGAAAAAAAGCCAAAAAAAAAAGGTGTTTCTGATAAACTTCAGTATAAAGACTACTTAGACTGTTGCTTGCTCTGTTTGGTAACTAATCAGAATAGTTTAGGTTGGAAAGGACCTCTGGAGATCATTTGCCCCAGTCTAGCTCTTGAAACTAGGCTAGTGGCTTACTATTTCTCTAGACTTTAAGTGTTACTTAGGCTTTAGGTGAGTGAACAGGAGAAGGCAGTCTCAAAACTGTCTTTTCTGAAGAAACACATCCCTCATTTTATCAGTATTAATAGAGTAAATGTTCTACTGAGCTGGAACAACAGACTATAGAGATGTAGCATTTCTCTTTCAAAGGAATTCACATTTCCCTTTACTCGCATTGAAGTTAAAAGTGGTTCTTATGCCCCACTTTACATATGTGAAAACAGATACAGGTCAATGTGAAAATAAGGTGATGTCTAAACATAAGAAGTGTGGTCTCTACTTGTAAGCATCCCCATGTGGAACAGGGATTCCATTTTTAGTTTGCAGCCCATTAATAAAGAGAATAAACCAGTATCTGCTCCTTGAAACAGTGGAATATCTGGATTTATCTTCACTGTGTAGGAAAATGGGGTCTTATGTCTGACATACCACTTTGTTTTAAGACAGCTCTACTCAAGTCCACTCAAACTGGGATGATGGCCTAGTTAATTAAATGTTTTGGCTTCAGCTGATAGGGCTGAATGACTCAGAACTTAAAGGGGAAAAAAAAAAAAAGGTAGGCATTTCTCTGCAGTTTGAGCAATTTCCTTAGCATGTCTCCAGGTGGCTCATTCTCTTATGTGATAGAGAGAAACTTACTAATGTTTTAAAGGGCAAATATTTTTAATACTTTCAGCTTTAACAGATTTTTCTATCATTTTTCTAGAAAACAATTTTTACCAAAAACCATGTTTCCTGGTTTTTGCCCTGTTAATTGAACTAATGGCACTGTTGATTCTGGCAGATAGAATAATGCATATCCTTGGGAAAATCTGAGCCCTCTGACTTACACAAGCAAGGACATGAGAATCTTCAACTGCATGTCCTAGTTTTCACAGAATGACTTTGGCTGAAAGTGGCTGAAAGGGACCTTAAAGACCACCTTGTTACAAACACACCCCTGCACTCCTCCCAGGCAGTTTTGGCTGCAATATAATTAATTTTCTTCCTAGTTCCACATACAGCACTGGGTTTTGGATTCAGCATTAAAATAATAAGTTGGTAACACACTGATGTTTTAGTTATTGCTCAGTACTCTTTACCGTAAAAGAAGGATTTTTTATTTTCCTCCAGTTAGCAGGTATATAAAGCTCTGAGGGAGCATGGCCAGGACAGCTGATCCAAACTGGCCAAAAGGATATTCCATACTACAGAACACCATACTCAGTGTATAAAGCAGGGGGAGTTGGCTGGAACCATTGATCACTGCTGGAGGATGGACTGGGCATGGGTGAGCAGAGAGCAAGAATTGAAGTGGTTATCGCTTATTTCTCTTGGGTTTTATTACTCTCTCTCCTTCTCACTAAAATGATCATTAGTATCATTAGCATATTTTATTTTGTTTCAATTAATTAACTGTTCTTATCTCAATCCCTGAGTTTTACTCTTCTTTTGCCTCCTGATTTTCCTCCCCACCAGGAGGGTGGGAGTGAGTGAGCAGTTGCACGCGCACTTGGTTGCCAGCTGGGGTTAAACCACAACCTTACAGAAAGCTTCTGTTCAAACACCGTATTTGAAAAGCATTTTAGACACCAAAGTGACATAATTTAAAAGAGATTACTAGCTACCCACTCAATGATACACCACGTTACATACTGCCTTTCACTGTTTTAAAAACAAGAAGAAAATATTCAAGGAATACACACCACACAGACAAACATCCACACAAAAAGGAGAAATGAGGACAAAATGCACCACACATTTGTTCCTGCACTGGTGACTCCAGTATTCTACAGAGATAGTGAGAAAAGCTCTCTGCAGGACTTCTGCAGAGGGAATTTTTCTCACAAGGGAATTAAACAAAATGAAGTCACAATGCCACAGGGTTTTGCTGGTCATAATGGAGCAAAGATTACTTCACAGACTTACATAATAGAATAAATAGTCTTTTGAGAAAAAGACTGTCTGCTGACATAAAAGACTGACTGACATAATTGCATAATTAAGATTCCACTGGAATGATGGGAAAATACACATCAGAATCTGCTACCAACTAGAGATTTCTTTTTTCCCTTTGTATAATAAAATAATTACATAAGTAAAGTTCTTGCCTTAAGGATGATTCTGAGGTGCTTTTCAAATGAACTTGTAAAATGAGTAATGGCCAAAGCAAAATTACTTCAAAAGGTCAAGAACCACCCCATCTCCCATCAATATAAATGCTTAAAAGCTTAAACTGAAGAAAGCCTAAGCTAATATTGTGTCTTCTTAATATTCCTCTCTACACAAAGAAAATTGAGTTAGTGCTTCTCTGAAGTGCAAAGGGGGAAGACAGCAACCCTCTTGTTATAGAGGGAAGTTTCTTAATGCTGACCTTTGTCACCAGGTTGTTGTCAGATGTTAGCAATTTAAGTGTTTCACAAACAAAATTATTCCTAATTATTTCTTTCACTCAGTATTTCTTTTAGAAACAGGGTTAAGATATGGAGGTGGTTGGTTGTTAAGTATACTGGCCTCCTGTCTGAATAAACAATAGCTCTGTGTTTATTTCTATACATCACAGAGCAACTGAAAAGACATTAGAAAGCTCTGAGCATCAAACTGAAAGATTATTTGTGTTTTCTAGAAAATGCTAAATACAAAAGCCCTGCATTGTTACTGAAGTTGCATCCTCACTTAGGAAATAATTCTACCCACCAAATCAGAATCTGCTTTTCCATCTATACCTTTTTCAAGTTACTGAGTACCTGTCTGTCAGAGAAAGTGCACTACATCTTTGCTTCTACAGGATTTTCTTTCCTTGGAGGACTTTCTCCAGATCACCTTACACAGAGTTAGACTTGTGTCAGATATACTCAAATCGCTGGTTTTTAAGGCTACACCGTGTGCAGTTCAGTGAGATTTGTGGGTTTTATATTTTTCTCATCTATTTCTAGAATCAGGTCTTTCAATGCAAGGGTCATGTCTACTCATACAATAATATTTCTAATTATATTATTTATTAATATTATCATTTCATGCAAAACAGTAGTAAATTAGTTTTATGCAGGTTATAGGTATTAAGTTATATTCCATATTATGTTACTTCATTTATACTATTTTTCAATTCTTCCTTTCTTGAGAAATTATTTTATCCATGATTCAGGTATATGATTAAGCTTCCTCCACAAAATTTCAGCTTTTATTTTCATTCTTTTCTGCTTTAGGTGTTGACTTGTAATTCTCCAGTAAGCCCTTATGGACAGTAAAATATGGTAAGCAAACTACTGGCTAGAATATATATTCTAATTTAGTCAGTAATCATTAATATAACTGTTCTCTTCAGCTTTCCAAATACATGTATTCCCAAATGCCTTTAAAACTGCAAAGCCAGCTCAAGTGCAGATTCAGGTATCATGTATCAGAAGTTTCTCTGTCTTGTTTTACATTGTTATAATTAACTTTCAACTTGTTGAATAGAAATGCCTCACTGAGCTTTTATACCACAAACAGTATGCAGACCCTCTGTTGCCATGAACTGCAGTTAATAACATTTGAATATGACTGTCTGTATCAGAAATAGTGCTATGGTTCTATAGACGTGATTTGAAAAATCGTTTGCATCCTGACATATACATGCA
>WEIU01023637.1:285-14105 GCA_013389925.1 Aegithalos caudatus | reverse complement strand
ATAAGGATGGGGTATTTGATTGATTTTGTTCTCCACGTCCTAGAATATTCTCATGCACACTCAATATATGGTATTCAATTGACCTGAAATTCTTTTATTCTGGATTCTTCTTGACTTCAGCTCTTCACATCCACTTATAAAGCAAAACAAAATGTCTGTCTCTGAAGAAGGGTCAGAAGCAAGGAGGCTTGCTGCCTTGATTTACCTTCTGGCATTGTTTGACATTGGTAATTAATTTCTTAATTTCTTCCAGGGCAAAAATGAATGAATGCATTAAAAATGTTATTGCATACAGATAATCTTTTTGGGCTATTGCTTGTGTGCAGTATCTGGTGTCAATGAAAAGCAGAGCTTACAGTGTAACTAAACCTCAGCTGGAATACCGGCAAGTTTTCTCTCTTCTCCCTGCCAATTTAATTTGATGAACCTTGTTAAGATTTCTCTATCTAAGGTACCCATTCTTTTGTCAAATATGGCTGCAATTTGGTAAATTGATTTATAAGTTATTAAAGCAGCAGGTAAATCAAAAAAGACATAGGCATGTGCAGTCGTGCAGAGCCGGGCTACACAAGGAGTGTTTTAATTAGAAAATCTGTAAAATGACAAATCCTCTTACAGTTTTTTATTATTTAGTTATCTAGCTTATTCAGAGTCTTTTATTCCAAGACGATAACACCAAAGATTTCAAAAAAAGTTAACAGGTTACTGGTGAAGTAAATGTTGTCTTTTATGGTTCATACAGCAAAAATGAAAAAAAAATTGAAAAAATGAAGACGAAAAAAATAGCAAAAAAACCTTGTCCTCACGTATTTTTCTTTGGAGGTCCACAAGTGAAGCTCACAAACATCTTCAACTTCTGGATAGAGTCTCTGAAGCTTAGTGATTTATATAGTATATAAATTACTTCAATATTCTGTCACACTGTTTACATCATGTCAAAGCTCTTTACAAGGATTTGTCTTGCTCTGGGACTGTAGTGTTAAGATGAATCTTTTTGGCTTTTTGGAATAACATCTGTTTTTCTGGTGCCCTCCTAAACCATAGGCAAAGATGCCAAAATCACATTACTATTAATATTTCAATTAGAACCTAAAATTTCAGAAGTTTAATGAGATTACACACAAAGAACAGCAAAAATAAATTTACAAGAGAAATCTCCATCATCACACAGATTTATATATAGTAAGGCTCTGGAAACCCATGGATTTTTATAAAGTATTTTATAAACATTAATTAATCACATCTCACTGGAACAACTCTGTGGAGTATGAATTATTAACCTTAGGTTTACACATGGGTGAACAGGCACTTCACTTTAATTTCTCTACTCTGTGGCAAATTATACTTGTGTTCCAGTATATTCTGAATTATCTGGAAGGCTTCAAACCATTTCAAGAGTGTTCTCTCTTTTAGTTTTGTTTCTTTTGTGTGTTTAGGTTTTGTTTTGGTTTTGGTTTGTTTTTGTTTGTTTGTTTGTTTGTTTTTGCGGGGTGTGCTTTTTCATATTGTTTTTTGTTTCGTTTGGGTTTTTTCAGCACAGTCCCAACACTCCCCCTGCATCAGTTCTTTTTGCAACAAGTTATCTTGCTACTGGGGTTCTTCTGGTCCATATGAGAAAGAAAATCCCTTTCCAACATGTCTGCAGTTTAGAAACTGATTTACTGTATTTACTGTGTTTTGAAGTTTTGCATGCAAGTTCTGATTTTTCAGGAATTCAGTAATATGTCTCTGATAGAATTTAACCAGAGCTATAGTTGTCTTTGCTTGTGGACTAACTGTGTAAGACAAAAAAATGTTCTGTAAAATACTTATAATTTTTTTTTTTTTTAAGTTTGGTAGGGATGAAGTAAAACATTTGGGAGAAAATGAAAGAAATTAATAAAATTTCAAGAAAAATATTAAAACAGCACTTCTTCAGCTCCACTGGGAAAAAAATGTTTGGTATTGTTACCAGATGGATTTGTTAAGTTTTTTAATTCTTGAGAAAGCTGAAGACTTTCAGCTTTAAAAGACTAAGAAGCATTGGTGAAGACATTCTAGTTTCTGACCTTCTTCCATCTACATAAGTAACCCAGAAAAAATAAATTCCTTATTATTTCAATTTTCTGAATATTTTTAGTTAGTTTTCTGCACATTTTTATTTAATTTTTCCATTATAAAAATAAATCTACCAAAAGGAATCTATCCTTTGTTGATTGGTCTGCTGATTTATGTTAATAACTTTTCCATATTCAGTCCTACGCATATGTGATATCACTGTCACTGCGAGCCTGGGACAAAATCTTTGAGGTCACTGTGATATGGTAATATATAAAGGGTTAAAAACAGCAAAACTTTGGAGGCTGAATGCCAACAGAAATTTTAATGGAAGTTTCTGGCACCTGAAATTGCCTGAATGAAAGCCAGGCAGATCAAGATGAAGTTGTATTTGTGCTGAATCAGGATCTCAGTCAGGAATGTCAGAGGACTGCACACAGTGTCTTCAAATATGTCTTGACCCACATGCACCACTTTTTACCCCAGAAACAAATGTGTGCTCACCCTTGGGATGCTCAGTGAGTCCCATGGTTTGCAGCTACAGGACATTTGCTTCCTGTCTCCTCTGTTTGTACACTGTCAACCTGAGATGTCCACGACACACATAATTTTTCTTCAAGTTTGACATTTCCCAGATGTGTCAGCTTAATTGTGACTGTCTAGGGCTCTTTTCCACACATGTTTGGCATATTTCCCAGATTCCTATGTATCTAGCAGCCATATTGAATAAATATTTCCTCAAAGAGAAAAAACATCCATCCAAATAAGAGAATCTCCATTTATGCCCATTCAGCTTTTCCAGGTAAAGAAAAAGAAAAGCCCAAACATAAAAACATGCCACTGGAAAATTCCCATCTTTGCTGACTTTGAGGTGCTCATCTTCCAGAGAGTCTAAAACCTTCTGGAGCTCATTGGTCAATATTGCTATTTAAGGCTCCTGTAAGCCTTTATCCTCTGTCTTAGACTTAGCACAGTCAGGATGAACAACTGCATTGTTTTTCAGTTTTTACTGTAATATATTACAAAAAAGGACAGTTCTACAAAGAAGAGAAGTGCAATGAATATCACTCTGTCCTTTATCCCAGAAGTGGATGAGCCGAGATGTCCTGGGACTAATCATTAATATGTCCTGGACAAATGAACAAGAGGTGGCAAACTGTGAAAAGCCCAAATAATTCTGCTCATATGGTCCAGTAATACCAGCTGCTGGAGGGTATTAATCATTGGAATGATCCACAAAATCTGGACCAAGGCACCTTGGGGGACTTGTGACAATAATTGATATTTTGGGCTGACCTCCATCCGTTCCTTTAAAGTTGAAATTTGAAAGATTTTCCTTCACTCTTGCTTACTAGCAGTTGATTTTGTCCACACATGACAGTGAACTTTTGCACTGATGGATTAAAAATTTTCTGACATAATGGTGTACTTGCCATTTCTGCTAGGTAGCTTCAATCCAAAATCCTAATGTGTCTCCCCTTTGTCATTTTCTGCTATCAGTCGAATTTGAGCAATTTTCAAACCCCAATGGGATGGCCACAATGAAGAGTGCTGCCTGTTTGTCTATGCATTTTGGCACACACACTGTGCCAACATTAAACAATTCTAGAAAATATGCACTATAGACTTGACAATTATTGTATCTCAGCGTGTGTCTGTCTGTGGTTTTGATGGTTTCCAAACAATGACGTGAGCCAGATTGCATGAATACCCTAGTGCTGTTGAACAGCAGTAATGAGGATGTCAGTTGAGAGCTTTAAATAAGCCTCCCTTAGTCATTTAAAGGATTTATTTAAGTATCTGGTTGTCAATTTCATATTACATGAAACGAGTGCCCCATATTTCTGTATCAATGTGTTATACTTGCATGTTCAAACAGGAGGAGAAGCAGAAAATATCACTGACTTCCAGCCATGCTCTCCTTAAAGTCCTAGTAGCAAAAACTACAAGGAAAAAACAATAGATGTGCTTATAGATAGGACAGTATCTGTAACTAATACTACTTGTTTCCTATCCACAATTATCTAAATTTCATGTACTCTGTGCTCCACTGCTGCTGCTGCAGAAACTACAAAACAATAAAACTCCCCATGTAGCATCTAATCACATTTACCACAAGCCATGCTGATGCATATTTATGCATTCACTAAGTGCTGAGTCCAAAACACAAACAAAAATATGCAGCACTTTGCCTTTGCAAAGGATGTTTCTTTAGAATCTTTCATTTATTCAGGAAAATGAGTTGTTGCTGAGGGCAAAATAGCTCATATAGTCACAAGCAAAAGACATGTTCATTAAAGGTTTCACACCATCTCACACCTACAGCTGCTAAAACTGAGCCAGAGCCCAGAAACCAAAAAAATCCAGGATCAGAACAGCAATAAGGACATGAATTTCTTGTCTTTAGCCAGTTGATTCCCTCAGCACACTTTAGCACTAAACAGGTTTCAATCAAACACCTTTTGGTTAGCCATCATGAAAACAAAAAAATCTCAAAATGTATTATTTATTCTTTAGCTCATAAAGGTAGTTTTAAAAGCAGGTTGTTTATAGAGGAACCCTAGAATGGTTTGGGTTAGAAGGGATCCCAAAGGTTATGAAGTTCCAACCCCCTGCCATGGACAGGGACGCCTTCCACTATTTCACATTGCTCCAAGCCTTGTCCAACCTGGCCTGGGACACTTTCAGGGATGGGGCAGCCACAACTTCTCTGGGAAACCTGAGCCAGGACCCCACCACCCTCACAGCCAAGAATTTCTTGTGTGTGTATAACCTTAATTTCCCCTCACTCTGAACCCATTCCTCTTTGTCCTGTCACTACAGTTCCTTGTGAAGGGTCCCTCTCCAGTTTTCCTGTAAGCCTCCTTTAGATACTGAAATATTGTTATGGTGTCTCCTTGGAGCATTCCCTTCTTCAGGCTCAACAGCCCCAAATTTCTCAGCCTCTTTCACATGGGAGGTAGACTAGTCCCCTTATCATCTTTGTGGCCTTCTCTGGACTTGCCCCAACTGTTCCATGTCCTCATGTTGGGAGCCCCAGAGTGGGAGGCAGCACTGCAAGTGAGGTTTCACTTGAGGAAAGGGGAAAATCCTTTCCCTTAACCTGCTGGCCAGGCACCTCAGGATGCAGCTCAGGATTCATTTGGCTTTCATGCACATTGCTGAGTCATAATGGGTTTTTCACTCACTAACACTCACAAATCCTGCTCCCAGTCGCTTATCCACCCAACCTGTGCATTTGCCTGGGATTGTTCCAACCCAGGTTCAGGATCTGGCTCTTTGCTTTGTTGACATTTAGGAGTCTCACACAGTCACATCTCTCCAGCCTGTCCGGATCCCTCCAGATGACACATCTTCCCCCAACCATGTGACCTCCCCACACAGTTCTGTGTCCTCTGTATAGTTTTCCCAGTCAGTTTTTATGGACTTCTCTCACACAGACCAAAAGGAATGTGAGGAAGAGGTTCACATTCCTCGCCAGGAGAGTTGGGGGGGCTCAGATTTCAGGATGCCATTTTCAGTTTTCATTTCAGCTCTAGATGTATTGAACTGTGCTCCATGAGTTTAGACACTCTTAGATAGATGATGACTCATCTCTTAAACTTTTATTTCTTACCTTAGTGCCTGGAATTTAACCATAATCAGGTAAAATATATGTAGCAAACACTACAGCAAAAACCCACAAGACAAAGGCAGGGAAGGAGAGCACCAAAAACCCCTCTGACACATAAAATATATTTTTGTTTTATTTTCCTCACTCTAGGGGAAGAAATAGGCAAATTATGTTTTCTAATAAATAAAAGCTTTATTTCAAGATGTATTTTAAGATCATCCAGAACAGATGATCTCTGAAAAATGTTCATTATTTTCTTCTCATTCTATGAAAAATACTAAATCCACGTTTCCTTACATGTAATTACTATCACCAACTTCTGATGCAAAACTAAAGCACAGAGAGATTATATTTCTAGCCTAATGTCACAAT
This sequence comes from Aegithalos caudatus, assembly GCA_013389925.1. NCBI lineage: Eukaryota > Metazoa > Chordata > Aves > Passeriformes > Aegithalidae > Aegithalos > Aegithalos caudatus. The sequence goes on along the minus strand of WEIU01023637.1, from coordinate 8,083 downwards.
GAAGATTTCTTTCTTTGCAAATACTCTCTCAGAAAAAAATTGCAAAGACCTTCGCTGTGGCCAGAATACATCAGACAACCTTCTGATGGCTTTGTCCTTGTTTGTCTCTCTTTCTTGATATAAAGAATGGGGTCACTCTGGCATGTAGATCTTAAAATGCCTCCAGTATACTTCTCCAGCTGCAGGTATTATGGGGTCAGGAGACTGAGGCTATATTTATCACTATTTCTGGAAACTTGCATTATTCACTTTAAATATTTCAGGAATGATCTCACTGGAATGCGAATATCATAGTGAAGTGACTTTCTCCTTAAATATTAATGAAAAAGAAAGCTGAAGGTAACAATGCTGCATAGAAATTGCAAACTGAGTAAAAGGGACTATTTTTTAATATGCACTTATGCACCTGTGGCTGGTATAGAAATAATCCCATGTTTAGAAAACATAACACCGAGAGAAGCAACCTCTCCAGCCAGCAGCCTGGTTACAAAATTATTGATTTGATAGCGACGTCACAAACTTGACTTTGGTTGTCTTAGATTATCCTTAAAACATGGATTTCAGTTTCTACAGCTAATATTGCATTTAATATAGTGATGATACAGTATGTTTTTCTGTTTTGTTTTCTCTGTCTACTATGGTTTAAATACAGCTAGAATCAGTCCCTCTAAGTGAAGTGTTTTTTGACAAAAATATGTTAAATATGTGGAATTTAACAAGTTGGATATAAATAAATCAAATATTAAAATATATTTGAGGGAAAAATGTGTTGATAGATTTCAAATGCTTTCTGTTCTACAACAGAACAATTTGGAAGAATTGTGAGGAAACCAATTCCCATTTAATGCTTCTCCCCTCCTCCAGTCTGTCTCAGGACTGTTGTAAGAGCTGTCAAATTTGCTATGAGGAATGGGGGTTAGAAACCTGAATCTCTCTGTAACAGCTAATAGCCCAATCATCACATGCCATGTCAGAGAGATATTGTACATTTATTTTCTCCTTTTTACAGATCAAAGCACTGAACCTTCTGATGTGTGGTATCAACCTCTAAATACGAATGACAGAAAGAGGTTTCTAACTCTGCTTCATTAAATATTCCCAGTTTGTCCAAACAGTTAAATACTATTTAAAGATAGAAACTAAGCCAGATGTCTACATGAGACAAGGTTTAAAAATTATTCCAAGGCAATCTTTTGCATTTTGTAGCTCAATTGCATTGAAGACATAAAATTTCAAACCATAAAATAAAATTCCTAAAGGTGTCTGATGGTTTACAGCCTGTGGTTCTGACCTTTTCATGTGTGTGTGCATGCATAAGTCAGTGTCTGTAGGAGTAGATCTCCCCAAAATGTGTTTGCATGACTTAGATGTGCATGCTTTGCCCATTTTTGACTCAGTTAAAATCATCCTTGTCCTGTTGATTTAAATGCCCCAAGGCATTTGAAGCACCCTCCTAGAGATTCAGCTTCTCTGATGTTCAGACTCTTGATTACCATCTGCCTCAGCTCTCTGAGGATCAGCACAGAAAAGGAAAATATAACACAAGGTGTCAGGAGGCAGTGATTGGGAGGACAGCCCTTTGTGAATCTGTATTTTCACAAGCAAACACAGTAATTTCTTCCCGATTAATTTTTGCATGAGCCTTTTCATGGGTGGAGGTCTGAGAATGTATTGTCTGCAAAGAGGTTTTTACGAGGTCACATTTCCATCTGGAGCCATAAAAAGGCGCTCCTAATCTAACACAGAGGCTCACAACATGGAACAAATGGTGCTTTAGTGCCTTGTTTAATTGAGACTCAACCTGTCCCCTTCATTCTGTGTTTGTTTTCTTTAGCCGAAAAGCACCGCCAGTGGAAAAGGTGGCATCTCCCAGCACACAGGAGCTGCTAATCTTAACCTCCTTCTGTGCAAAAAATGGCTTAGATTGACTTAATTATTTAATATGCCTTCATTGACACACGCTAGTAAAAAAGATCAGCATGTTAATGCTCCTTTCTAGCACTTTCTTCCCAAAAGCCTTTAAGGAACTCATGAATATTTAATGCCTCTCAGTCAGTGCTGAGGAGATGGCACCATTAAGGATGAAACCAAATGTGTGTGCATCCCAGAGCTGCCCAAATCCTTGCAAGGAGACCACCTCAAATGGCTCTACCCTCCCAGCTTGGCCTTTATGGCCAGGCACTAAAGGATAGGGTTTTCCTTGTTTTTTCTTTTCCTCTTTTTCCCGCTTTGTTTTTTTTTCCCTGCTGGAGAAGGAAAAGCATCGCTCAATGAAAAAACAAACCCCTGGCCATGTGTATTATTTTTGAGCCTGACATCTGTTCAGAACCATGTAAATGGGACTGTGTTAATGCATAAAAGGTATAAAAAGTATTCAGGCTTAAACACAGGGAAATTATGTGCATTCACCAGGGAACAGTAAATGTAGTTGATTTTTTTCCTTATACACATTAGGAAAAGAACACATCTTTTTGCCTGGCATTCTGTATGAATTTCCTAAAGTAGGAGTGGTTGACTTTTTGATGACTGTGGCTAATGTACACCGTAATGCATGTGTTTTAGAGTTTTCTTTTCTTGATTGTTGCTTAAAATTAGTAATTAGAACAATTCCCCATATCCATATATTTAAGTGGATTAAAGTTTTCTGTAAATTAATGTGTTCACATTAGGTTCTGTAAAAAAGAAAATACAAACACCTGTCACTATGGTTTTTACATGGAAAATTACATTTTTATTAATGATATTTTTCAATTTCAAATATCCATCATGAAAAGTATCATTTTTCTAGCCCATCTTGTTTTGTTTTAAGTAAAATCCCAGTAAACTGGCTGAGACTCAAGGTGGCAAATGTATTAAAAATTTTGCATTGCATTATGGAAATAGTTTTCTTGTTTCTTGTCTTCCCGTATCTTGTGAGTGTACAGTCTGTTGAGAAGTACATGCTCAAGGAAATATATTGTCTTATCTACCATTATTTTCCTCACTTCTCTAAAGGGGTAAAATAATGGAAATTATTATTTGATAAGACAGTCTGGTTCATAATTGTGATATAACTATGAGACTTCAAACTACATCAGGTTAGACTAAAGACTTTTAAACAAATAATGAAGTTGGTCAGACGTTTGAAAATGCTGTTATCTCAATTTTTCAAAGTTAATCCTAAACCTGTTTGAAGATGAATCAACATTATTATGAGTTTCCATATTTTTTCATTAAAATACTAAGGTTCTTTTAAATCTGTACATGCAGATGTTAATTAAAAAGCTGTTGTCAAAATGATGGATTGTTTTTTTAATCTTTCTATTCAATTCTGACTAATCCTTCTAGAGGACAGGACCCAGGTGAGTTAATTTTTCTATGAAAATTGCAGACTGAAGTTTGCAAAATGGCTGCTGCTGTAAAAACAGAATAGGCAAGCTCACTTCTAATGATGTTCTCATGAAAGGTTATGTGGCTCTGTGTTTTATGTTAACAGATAAGCAATAATATAATAATATATTTGTTTTAAAAGACAAATATAATATGATAGTATGTCGATAGCTTGATTCCATCAAACGCTGCATTCATTATTTGATAGCAGGTAATATAAACAATAATCTTCAAAGTTCAGGACTTGTGAAAGAATCTAAAATATTCACAGAACGATCAAGTGGGATTAAAGTGGGATTAAAGTAATTCAAGGCTGTGAGGTATTTAGATACACCAGAACACATGAAGCTAAAATACCCCACCCACTTCCTCCTTCCCCACAAACAAAAGTGAAATGAAATAAAATAGATCTATAGCAAGCAAAAATGGCACTCCATTCAAAGATACCTATTGTGGGCTGATGACCAGATACAAAAGAAGGTGATCCTCACCTTTATTTCTGACAGCTTTGTGCAGTCAACAGTGCTTTCATAATCCATGTGAACAGGAGTACTGGCACTGCTTCCTAGGTCCTGGGGGATGCTTTTGATCTAACAAGGCAGTGCCATTATTAGAAAGACTGCGGTGTAGCTACCACATCATTGTATACTGTCAATTTAGTTTTGCATGAGCCCCTCGGCTCATGACACTCTAAATTTAATACTGCACCACAGATAAACCAGAATAAATATTGTAAGAACAAAGCTGTCACAGAAACACAGTCAGAGTGTTTCGACCCCATTCAAAGGCCCTTCACTATAATTGTCTCTGACAGAAGGCTCCTGTACTGTAAGTACTTTAGTTGCCAATGACCTTAAACACGATTATCATTAGCCTTCTTGTAATTCTGTCTCTCTCTCCCTCGAACTCAAATTACTGTGCTCCTCAGATGGTTTTGCAAAGAGAGCTCGGTGTTGTAGTTAGCATAATTCAAGCTGTTTTAATCAATGCTGTGTCCTTTGTAAATAAAGCTGTGTTCTGAGATGCATGCTGTAATAATTACATCCATAATTTGTTAGAGTTATTGAAATAATTTTGACTATACTAATTTGAATTACAGCTGCAAACAAGCAGTAAGGAAATAGGCAGATAATAATACATATATTAGCATCAAGCCTAAAGTTGGCATTTGTCTAAGCCAAGAATCTGAATAATTTAACCATGTTTCAGTGGTGGTAAATCTGCCTTGATTGAAATTGGAACTCCTCTACGATCTCTAAACCTTTCTAATATCAAAAGGAAATAAAAACATGTGCCTTTTTTCCTGCCTCCACTAAAAGTACCCAAAGTTGATATCTTGCCAAAGGCTGCCCAGACACAGCAAATGAGGAGAGATCCCATCAGCCATAGGATGCCTTTGTGGAAATTAATTTCCAGCAGTGTCTGGAGCATGTTAATTACCAGTAAAACTTCTCATGGTGTATTTCAGTAAGTAAAAGTCCTCTAATACAAGCCTCTGAAGGAACATTTTAGAAGTCTGTAATTGTAAGACACAGAGACCTTAAAAATTATGAGAAGCAAGGATTGACTCAAAACTGGTTTTCCAACAAGCATCTCTTATAATTCCTTTCATAAACAAATCACCTCTTAAAATGGGGTATATTTCTCTTCTTGATATACTAAACATACAACTTTTTCCTGAACCTCACTCATTTTATTCTAGAAGCATGGTAATTTTCAGACTAGATATGTTAATTTATCATTATTTATATTCAAGTTATCTTTTTTTTTTTTGTCTAAACCTTTCATCTCCCTTCCTGCTTTGTTCACAGCTATATTTTTATGACCCAGGACCCACAGGAAGTAAAGTCTATAGTTACAGTGTTTTCAGGGGTTTTTTGGTTTTTTTTTTGTTTGTTTGTTTTGTTTGTTTGGTTGGTTTTGTTTTTTAATATTTCCTAATAGAATTAATTGTTATTAATGAATTCACTTATTGGAAAAAAAATGAAAGAGGATAACATCCAGACTTTACATTTATGTTCTACTAGAAATACATCATGCAGTATTTACCACAATTTCACTAAAATTCAACGTATATTGTTAATTTGACTTTACATCAAATTTTATTATAAAGATAAAATAGATAAATAAAAAGCACTATCAATGTCTGTCTTGAATAGTCTTGCAGAAACACCATTAATAAATCTTCTCCATTAATACAATTCAGTTTTCAAAAAGATAATGAGTGCCTACATAGCCTGCATCTTATCCATCATGCAATTATAATATTCACCCCTTTCTTCTCAAATATCACTGGTATTTCCTATGCATACCATATCAAATGTTCCCTTGAAGTCCAAACAAATGAGATCTAAAATATTCCCCAGATGAAATCAATTATCTTCTCAGTGAAAGGTATTCCGCTAGTTCATCTTGGTTCAAATCTGATGTTAAATATTATAGCAAGGATCCTTTGCACCCTTATTTGTTGTATCTCTGAGAGCAAGCTCCCAGGCCTATGGTCCACTGTAAATTAGAAATCTTTCCTTTTTCTGAAATAGCATGTTGTGTATTCTCTGCAAGGCATAACATGCCACCTCTACATTAGTAGGGAACTGCATTTTTCTTTCTTATTTATAACTTAGATATTTATGCAGAAGATTGACCTTTTCTACTGCTAGGCTCATTTGCACACTGACTTAGTACTTCAGACCCCATCACCAACAATTTTGATGGAAATTTGGTTCAATTATGTTTTTTGTATTTTCTCCCTAATAATTAAAGACTTATTCACATAGGAGTCAACTAACTGAAAATCTGCACTCCTTGGTAATTTGGAGGTTATAATACAGATGGCTATAATTTTTTGTATCTATATCTTGTAAACCTGGCATTTTAGTTTTTCCTGTGACCATTAAGTTTTTGTTGCATCAGAATCAGGGCCATGCAATATCAAAAAGAAAAAAATTATACTTGGTGATGAAATTTGAAGTTAGACATCCAAAACCTAGATATTCAAACCTAGTTGTGTTTTGGTTGTTATTTATTTATTTGCCTCTTTAGATTTTAAAAGTGGTGGTAATGCAATTTGCAGTAATTACTCTTAGCACTACAACATCAGGAATGTCAAAACCCATCAGAAGGACCCATGTTCTGAAAAGAGACAGTTCACTGAACTATTGGATGGAGACCAGTGTGATAGTATTGATTGTATTCTTTTTTCCTTCACCACATTTTCTTGTACTTCCTAAATTTAGAAAAAAAAATGGGATAAGGTAATAATTCCAGGTCAAAAAATATCCAAACTCAAAACCCCAAAACAAAATCCACAAAAAAAAATCAACCAAACAAATCCCAACAAAACAAAACCACACACAACCACTCCCCACCCTCAAATAAATAAATAAATAAAGCTAAAAATCCCCACACAACCCTAAACATCCAAAATATTATTTGTGGCAGAAAAAGTCTTATGTCTTATGCTTTTTCCCGTAAGCATATGTGTGAGAAACTAATGATAGGAATCCCTGTGCCACATGGCCTACGAAAGCATCCAATTTGCATCAAGCCAGACAAAAGCTCAAGTGGTGAAATTGCTGATCAGCAACTCTGTTTTATCAGCCAACTGTGTTCTCATCCCAGGTCTCACTGGAATGACTCTCCATGGAACTGATAGGTGGTACTTACTTATCTCCTGAAGGGAATAGCAAGGAGAATTTGCTTATAATGAAGGTTGTGATGGAAACAAAAAAACAGTCATCCACTGCTCTAAAACAGCAGGTGCCAAAATTTATGATTTCTGGACTCATAATGTCACTCACCCTCAGGGAATGTTTCTTCCCTTCCTGAAACTCTCAGTTCAGTCTCACGGTTTTGCTCCCTGAAGTGACAGAGGAGCCACAACTTCTCTCAGGAAGGCAAGAATCTGTATCAAAGCTCTTCAGTCATGGGAATAAGATCCTAAATATTTATTAGAGCTGGGAGTGCTGCATTCTTTCATTACATCTCCCTCAAAGTGAAGAATTCCACAGAGAAACAGAGAAAGGTTAAGTTTGCTCATTGCCTGTGATCCCTCTTCTCCTTCCCCTTTCCAGCAAGGATTTATGACCACTCAGCCTCACAGAAAGTAAGGAAGAGATAATAATTTTTGAAAAGGGGGTAGTATACCTACACTTTTTAATAAAAGAGACTACAAAAAGCTCTTCTGTCTACAGAGTCTACAGATGTCTTGCATGAAAACAGCAAGGTGTTCTGCCTTCTCAGATTTTGAGCCACAGAGGTTTTACAATCCCTTACACGATTTCCATGTTTCCCTATTCCACCCTCAGCTCATGCAGGTGATGCGTTACAGCCTCACTGTGACATCATCTGAATAAATGAAAATGTAAAAGTTGGGTTTGTCTTGCTCTCAGGCTAATTTGGGGAGTGGCCAGACATCACTACAACCTTT
>WEIU01023633.1:12782-23854 GCA_013389925.1 Aegithalos caudatus | reverse complement strand
AAAAAAAAAAAAGGAAAGAAAAAAAAAAAAAAAAAAAAAAAAAAAGTTGGAAAAACTGAGGGTGATGGTGGTAGGCTGCTGAGTAAGGTGCTGAGTTAACCTTTGAGTTGCTAGAGAGCCTCAGCGATGGCAATACCTTATTCTGGACTTCTAATATCACTTTTGTGGTGTTCTTCTGTGAAATACCTTTTTTGCTTTAATAAAAGGAAATGCAGCTAACTGAGCAGGCTTTCAGGCACAATAAGAACCTGCTTAAAACTTATTAGAAGATGCTAATTTATTTACTATTTATCTTTCACTGACTCTGTTAATCTTAGTCTGCATCAAATCCTAGGATTTTTGTCTTGAGAAGTCAGGAAGTATATCGTGCTATGAGGGTAACTTTTACTACAGTTGTGTCAAGGAATTGCAGATTATGAACAAGATCCTTAGCACTACTTGCTGCTGTGCAAGTTCAACAAGGCCCCCAGACTAGCTCACTGGCTCTTTTACAGTCAAGCCTGTGCATCTCAGTGATGTAGCTATCTAATAGATTTAGCCTTTTTCTACCAAATAACAGTGTCATTGGCCACTGTATTGAGCAGAATGAGATGGAGATGATTTTGAGAGTGGTGGAGAATATGGAATGTTTCTTGTCTTGAGATGGCTTGAAAAGTAAGAACCCATGAAAAATTCAGCATAATGACAAAGTTTTATTCTGCCCAAGATAATAGGAAATAGCTTGCCTGGGATAAAATTTTACTGTAATATGATTGAAATGATAAATTGCTCTACTTCTAAAATGAAAACTTGCTTCAAGCTGATCTCCCTAGTGTTAATTTTTTTTTAAGACTTAGGTTTGCTTAACTTGGCCAATGCCTTAAATTGATTGCCATGTTATACAGCCATAAACTAAACTTTGTTGGGAGGAACAGCATACTTGTTAATATTCCACTTTCCAGTTTAGATCTTAGATTGTGTTTATTCAATACCAGGATGCTGAAAGATAGATTAAAACAACTATTTTTCCAGTCTATTTTCACTGCTTTGTGCATTCAGGCAAGTAACATGGATGTGATGCAGCTGCAGGGTCACTGTGCAGAGAGGGCTTCTCTTTCTTTTCCTGCTTCTTGGCTGCATTGATCTTTGTTGCTAAATTACTGCTACAGGAAACTGGGTGCTGTGCATGAAAGGAAGTGCACGTTTTGTCCTTGCTTCTCTGGCTCTTCTAGACAGTGATAGGCTCTGTAGCAGTACTACCAGTTCCTCTCAGTTTGATAACATTTTTTTTCCACAAGAGAAGCTTTTCTTACATCTTCTGCAAATAATCTTATATCTTACACAAATAGTCTTTTTCAGTGTATCTAGTCTCACTGATCCCTTCAAGGGTTTTTAATAATTGTAGGTTACCAAAATTTGATTTGAAAGCATGACAAGGAAGAATGATGAGTAGCAGTTTTACAGCACTCTCCCCTAACAGTTGGCCATAGCCTATCTCCAAAACAGTGAAGAGAGAATATTGAAGGTTTAATGGTGAGTCCTTGCTAGCTCTATATCTGACTCCTGATTCTTGGATATTGAAAATGACTTATAAAAAATCTCAGTTGAGNAATTTGGGACTTGCAATGGAAGAGAACAAGTAGATTCTTTTTCAGAACAGGAAACTTAAAACTGCCTAATCAGGCTTATTTTAATAAAAAAAGAGAAAAAGCATGTGATACCTAAATCTTTAGTGCTGTCAGTGTTATTTGATCATACAGACATTGTAATGATTGTTTTACTGGATTTTTCTCATCAGATAAGCTCATTAAGCTTATCAGTCTCACTCAAATAGAAAGAAAACATTAGCAGGGCAAATCCAATGCTGAAATAGATGCAATTAATGTCAGGTAACTTAACATTGCCAAATGTTGTAGGAGTATTCTATCTGGCATTTGTGGATTAAAGATATTTTGTAAAAACATACTAAATTTCTGGCAGAGGCTTCACGAATGTTGACTTTCCCAGCACATTTCTGCAGCTGGAGTTCTTAAATACATCTTGATATATTTTATATATCAGTGTATTTACAGGAAGATATTACTGTGATAAATTAATGCCAAATGGTCAGTCAACTATAAAAACAAGAGTTCTTTTGTCCTGACTGTTGGTATATCAATGCCTAATATTAAAAGTGAAAATGCATGGAAATGGATCAATAGGGGCAAAAAGGTGTACTGAAAATCACAGAAAACACTCTCACTTTTTACATTTACAGGATGTTACAGAATTTGCAACTTGATGACAGTCTATAATAAGGTGGCCCTGAAAGTTACTGGAAATTGGGAGCAGTGACAGACCACAGGGGTTTTTTTTTGTTACACATATAATATTTCTGAACCCACCTGGGCATGATGTGTCAAAAGATGGCCTTGAGATGTCAAACCAGGCTCACTGAGGTTGCTGTAAAGTATGCCAGCATATACCCCAGAGACTGTAGTGTGAGCATATCCCCAGTAAAATACAGCTTTCATTCTCAACACTGGTCTTGGGTATCTCACAACAGAGGAAGGAGAAGTTGCTGTTGAACCACATTCATGTTTATTTTAACAGTAGCCTGAGGGATGCTGCCTGTATGCAGCAAAACTAAGTCAAACAGGGAACCAAGGCTAAGGTGGGAGTTTTCCACCAACTACTGTTGTGTCTGTGGTGTACTGCTGTCTTTTCTCCACCATAAGTGCTTGTTCATCCTTCCCTAGTGCAAACTGCTGGTCAGCCAATACTGTGGATTTGAACTGGGTGGACATTGTGAGTGAAAATGACAAGCGACAGGAAAAGCACACAAGATGAGAGTAATTTGTGTGTTTCTGCTTTGGCTCTTCTTAGCCCTTTTGCTTGCAGTTCTAAAAAGTCAGCAACTATATTCTACTATTTTGTCAGGATCACTGAAATTGTCAGGTTGGAAGGGACCACAATGGGTCATCTGGTCCAGCCTCCCTGCTCACGCAGGGTTGTCCTAGAGCCCATTACATAGAATTGTCCAGGCAGTTCTTAAGTATCTCCAGTAAGGGAGATTCCACAATGTCTCGTAAAAAAGGTGTATTTTCTAGTAGGTGAGATTTTTTCCTTTAAGAAACTAAAATCCAGACCTTTTTAGAGTAATTACAGTTCCTTCACAGCTTTAGTCATTCCAAAATCTCTCAGCATTTCACTAACTAGGTTATATTAAGGGGTGAAGAGCAAGTGTACTCTCGTAGTTAACACCCTGTGATCTGAGTCCTAGAATGACTTTCAAACAGCAAGAGGCAGCAGAGTATCTGCTACACCACTGAAGTCTATCTACTCTTGCACTGTTGTGTGACAGAGTAATTGCAAAACAATCNGTTTTTGAAGTGTTGAAACTGTTAAATTGTAGGCCCTTCTTCAAGTTAACCATCACTCCAGTCTGAAAGGTCAACAAATTTGGGACTTGCAATGGAAGAGAACAAGTAGATTCTTTTTCAGAACAGGAAACTTAAAACTGCCTAATCAGGCTTATTTTAATAAAAAAAGAGAAAAAGCATGTGATACCTAAATCTTTAGTGCTGTCAGTGTTATTTGATCATACAGACATTGTAATGATTGTTTTACTGGATTTTTCTCATCAGATAAGCTCATTAAGCTTATCAGTCTCACTCAAATAGAAAGAAAACATTAGCAGGGCAAATCCAATGCTGAAATAGATGCAATTAATGTCAGGTAACTTAACATTGCCAAATGTTGTAGGAGTATTCTATCTGGCATTTGTGGATTAAAGATATTTTGTAAAAACATACTAAATTTCTGGCAGAGGCTTCACGAATGTTGACTTTCCCAGCACATTTCTGCAGCTGGAGTTCTTAAATACATCTTGATATATTTTATATATCAGTGTATTTACAGGAAGATATTACTGTGATAAATTAATGCCAAATGGTCAGTCAACTATAAAAACAAGAGTTCTTTTGTCCTGACTGTTGGTATATCAATGCCTAATATTAAAAGTGAAAATGCATGGAAATGGATCAATAGGGGCAAAAAGGTGTACTGAAAATCACAGAAAACACTCTCACTTTTTACATTTACAGGATGTTACAGAATTTGCAACTTGATGACAGTCTATAATAAGGTGGCCCTGAAAGTTACTGGAAATTGGGAGCAGTGACAGACCACAGGGGTTTTTTTTTGTTACACATATAATATTTCTGAACCCACCTGGGCATGATGTGTCAAAAGATGGCCTTGAGATGTCAAACCAGGCTCACTGAGGTTGCTGTAAAGTATGCCAGCATATACCCCAGAGACTGTAGTGTGAGCATATCCCCAGTAAAATACAGCTTTCATTCTCAACACTGGTCTTGGGTATCTCACAACAGAGGAAGGAGAAGTTGCTGTTGAACCACATTCATGTTTATTTTAACAGTAGCCTGAGGGATGCTGCCTGTATGCAGCAAAACTAAGTCAAACAGGGAACCAAGGCTAAGGTGGGAGTTTTCCACCAACTACTGTTGTGTCTGTGGTGTACTGCTGTCTTTTCTCCACCATAAGTGCTTGTTCATCCTTCCCTAGTGCAAACTGCTGGTCAGCCAATACTGTGGATTTGAACTGGGTGGACATTGTGAGTGAAAATGACAAGCGACAGGAAAAGCACACAAGATGAGAGTAATTTGTGTGTTTCTGCTTTGGCTCTTCTTAGCCCTTTTGCTTGCAGTTCTAAAAAGTCAGCAACTATATTCTACTATTTTGTCAGGATCACTGAAATTGTCAGGTTGGAAGGGACCACAATGGGTCATCTGGTCCAGCCTCCCTGCTCACGCAGGGTTGTCCTAGAGCCCATTACATAGAATTGTCCAGGCAGTTCTTAAGTATCTCCAGTAAGGGAGATTCCACAATGTCTCGTAAAAAAGGTGTATTTTCTAGTAGGTGAGATTTTTTCCTTTAAGAAACTAAAATCCAGACCTTTTTAGAGTAATTACAGTTCCTTCACAGCTTTAGTCATTCCAAAATCTCTCAGCATTTCACTAACTAGGTTATATTAAGGGGTGAAGAGCAAGTGTACTCTCGTAGTTAACACCCTGTGATCTGAGTCCTAGAATGACTTTCAAACAGCAAGAGGCAGCAGAGTATCTGCTACACCACTGAAGTCTATCTACTCTTGCACTGTTGTGTGACAGAGTAATTGCAAAACAATCCTTAGCTGTAAAATGGGCCTATCCTGAAGTTGGATTGAGGCTTAAAGTTATCGATTGCCTGCAAGGAATCCTTTCAGTATGTGAATACTGCGGTGCTTAGCACTATGTACACCTATTCTTTTTCAGAGACTTAAGGATTTCAGCCTGTATGGGAAATGGAGTGATCTCTGAAGTCAATTATGGTGGCAAATGAGGATCAGGAAGTAAACACTGACTGCCCTTACCCTAAAACAATTGTTCTGTTAGTTTTCTTCTCTTTCCAGGAAATGTTGTTTGTTGCTATTATGATGTATATGTAGAAGTGACAGGGTTACAACTATTTGTCTTCCCTCCTGCATTTCTAGCTCTGGTGATACTCTCTGCCAATGGCAAACAACAGATCAGTTTCTGTTTAGTCATCACACTCGGATAGCTTCCAGCTCCCTCTGTGGAGGCTGATGCAATCATGAATTTCTTCTTGCATGACAAATGCAGAGCATTCATGTTTGTATCTGCTCTGCTTCTTTCATATTTAAAGCCCCCACAATTTTATGCCCCACTGAGAGAAAAAAGCTATTGTAAAGTGATGGTCAGTTACACCAACCGTAATGTTTTCTTATGTGACAACTCCTGTATGTTTTGGGTTGATTCATATTCCGGAATTGTATTGATGCACAGATAAAAAAAATTCAAGTTCACAAACATGAACTCAGTGCTATGCTTAAGGATATACAGAATGTGACAATGCAAATGCTTCAAGAAATCTCGTCATCCAGCATACATGCCTTCATGTCTTATTGCATCTCCACGCCTTCACACTAAATGCAAATAAATGCTGTTTGGGTATGGCATTTCCTTCTTTTTAATTTTGGTCAATTTTGTTTGTCCCCATTCTTATCTAACCTTGTGGCAGAAGGCAGCTAAGCATGGAACAATACTCTTATCTGCATGCTCTATTTGTGCAGGTTAGTGGGTTTTTAAAGTTTTCTTTGAGAAACAGGTTAGAAAGGCTATCATATCTTCATCTCTCAGTTTCTGCTTTGAGGTAGAAACAATTGGTAAGTAGAGAAGATCCTTACTGGTCTCAGAGGCTACATTTTTTTACTAGCAAATAAATTAGGCTAGAGTGCATAAGGAGCTCTGGCCTTGAGAGCAGATGGCACAGTGCAGCTTTAGTCCAGGTGCTTTAGTCCTCTTCTGCCCTTTAAATCATATTTACATGCTGCCTGCTTGCAGTGGCTGTGCTGTTCCCAAACCTGTCTACGTATTAGTCTGAGAAACCTTAAATGGTATTGTCCATAATTACATAAAAGAGCAAACCAGTGATAAAATGCAAATGCTGACTGTACCCCAGGGGCTTTCTTGGTTGACCTGTATGGATGTAGCCAGGGTCTGATCTCCCTCCTGCTCTCCTAATTGTGGAATAGGATGGGAGGATTTCTAAAAAATATTTTCTTCTTGCATGGGGAATATAAGAGCATTTCATAGCTAAATCTTCAGATATTTCCTTTATTGTCTACAATAGAATTCATGCTGAGGATTGGTACCTCTTGAAATACGGGGAACTTGAAAAGCATAGTCTGCAGTTATCTCCTGCGTGTCTTGCTGCACCCAGAGTCCAGGACAGCACCCCATTTACTACCTCATTGTGGTCTGTGACAAATTGGAGCAGGCTAGAAAAATTGTGGGTTGCATCTGTCCATGTAAGGCTTGGAATACATCCATTTCCTATGAGGAGAAATAAAGATCAAAGGGAAAGATATTTTTGGCACTGTTTTTCTTCCTCTGCTGCAGGGTTGTTTGTACAAATTAAGCCTGTGATGGACTTGACAAAATCTGCACTTGTCTTGTGTGGGCCAGATTTTCATGTGGTTGAGCATGTGGGCAGCTGACACTTCTGAATACAGGAAAATATCTTGGAACTCTGCTGAAATAGCTGTGTGAACAACAATAGCAGCTGCTGCAGCTTTTGGCACAGCAGTAATAGCTATGCTTGCAGCTGTGACAACAGAAGCCACGGGAAAGCCAGGAACACTCTGGCTGCACACTCAGTGCTGGCTGGTGTGGCATGACTACCTTTTATGTGACAGAAGTATTAGAGCAGATGGTTAGTTAAAATCCAACCAAGAGTGAGCCCCCAGGCTACAGATGCCCTCCTCCTTAGATTCCCATCTGTGTAGTGTGTGAAAGGTTGGGCTTTAGCATAGAGCTACAGACTGCCCCATTGTTTTCTTCAGGGGCTTATGGAGAAGGAAGAGGGACCTGCTAGCACTATGTCAGCCTATGGAACTCGCTGTTGTGTATGATTCGGGTTTGTAAAGTGCAATAATGTAATGCACCAATAATGTAGGCTGGGAAGCAGCTTGGCACAAAGGTATCTGAGTGTCAAAAACAGTGCACAAGTCGATCATGAGCCAGAAAACAAAGCCATCCTGGGCTCCATCAGGAAGAGCACCACCAGCAGGCTGAGAGATGATGATACTTCCTTAGCTCTGGTGAGAGAGTCCTGGAATGCTGGATCTAGTGATGGATTCCCTGGTAAAATGGAAACACTTGACATCCTGCAGTGAGACCTGTGAAGGGCAATCAAGGGCAGTTAGGAGACTGGACCATCTGTCATACAAAGAAATGCTGACAGATGTGAGACTGTTCAGTCTCTAGAAGGCTCAGAGGATCTTTTTAATGTCTAAAAATAGATTATGAGAGGGAGTAAAGAAAGCAGAGCCGGTCTCTTTAGTGGTATTCAGTGAAAGAACATGACAAAACGGACCCAAACTGAAAACCAAGAAATTCCATTTAAGCGTAAGAAAACCTCTTGGCATTCCCAAAGCAACCAAACACTGATGAAACAGCTTGACCGAGGAGGTTGTGATTATTCTTGAAGATTCTCTAACTTTATAAAGCCTTGAGCAATCATTTGTGATCTGCTCTGGGCCAGAGGGTTGGATTAGATGATCTCCAAAGATTCCTGCCAACTTCAGCTTTCCAGTAGTCCTTTGATAGAGCAACCTGGTAACAAAGAGTAATTTTGCTCCTCATCTTGAGTAATAATACACACACTGTTATGAAATGATAATTTGCTAAAGAACAAGGGAGAAGGCTCAAGATGGATGTCTGTAAGATTGGGTAAGTAGCTAGAAGATGGTCATATATATCTCATGGAGTAAATTGGTCTGTGGGACTGAGAATTCTTAGTCATACTGGCCTTCTTGACACCAAGTTAAATGGTGACTGGCACACTGAGAGCAGCAAATGGGATGCTTTATCTTTTAATTTTTTACTTAGTTGACAGCTCTATGAAGGTCAGCTTGAGGAAAAAGCCTTTCACACAACTTGTGTGCAAATTTTACAAATAATAGGCAGTCTAGCACTGAGCTGACTTGATAGAGGCAGGACCTCTGGCACTGAGAGGGGGCAGTAATTGTCTTCAAAATGTGTAATGGCATTTTATCTTGGGCCTCTTGAGAGTGGGTAGATTAACAGGAGGAGTTAGATGAGAGGTTTACAATAATATGGACTGGATGAATGGCAAAAACATTCCACAAAAGTCTGGATGTATCAAAATGGTATTGGTCACTGTCAGCAAACAGAATGTTACAAGAAAAAATAATGAGCAATGTGGATAGATGGCAAAAGCTATGATTTAGTGCTGTTGTACTAGAAAATGTCAGCAAGGGAGTTAGGTAAAACATGAACAAAAGAGTCCAGAGAATTCTATAAGGCATCAACCAAGCTGTGGGCCCTGGAGATGTATGGCTATTGATATTGAAGAGAGAGAGATGAATGCCAAGAGAATCTGGAGGAAACTAAAACCATTTTGTCTGTTAGCTGCCTGCAATGATAAAAGAAGATTTTAATTTGGATCAGAATTAATGGCTATAGTAGAAATATAGCAATGACTCATGAGATATGTATTTATTGACACAATTTAAACAAAGAAACAGAGGCTTTGATTCAATATGCTAATGATCAAGTCCAAGAGACAGGAGCAGAAGAAGCTGGCAATCGTGCTAGTACAGAGAGCAGACCTCAAGGAGTCTATTGTAGATTGTGGCTTGGCTAAAGAAGTTGAGATGTGAATCTCAATTTTGTGCTTCTCCTAGGAAAGAAACCTTGGCAAAGCAGTTTCATTGAAGGGACAGAATGAGGAGATGCAATGGAACTAATCAAAGGAAGTCCCAGTGTTCACTGCAAATTTCAGGGAGGTTAGAGATGAAAAAGAAGTGCAGAGGGAACAGGATTACAGATGGGTGTGAAACTAATGTATGGTTATGTTGCAAGGAGTAAGAAACAAAGGAAAAGGGTAGGAAAAGGAAAGGATGAAAAATGAATACATGGGAGACCAAATGAGATGAAACTTACGTGGATGTGGAAGATGGCTATAACAATTGCACCCCTCAAAACAATTAATTTATGGTGATGCATTTTTAATGTCTCCCTTTATCCACCATGACACTAAGTTTTGTTCTTATTAAATTTAAATAAAAGGACCACTAAAATTGAGGTGTCCATTTTTTGCTACACTAGTCCAGCTTTCCAGACCTAGATATTAGTAAAAGAACTTACGAACTGTGTTTTAGTTTTCTCATCTTTATGCATGTTTATATATACAGAGTCACAACAGGCTTTTCCAACTTTGAAGCAGACCAGTGTTTGTCTTGAAAATGGCAAATGTGGTTTTCCATGGTAAGTATGGTATGGGTACTAATATAAAAGGGTTTTTAATTTGCAAAGTCAGAAGGGAATTATAATGCCACTTTATGACAGAAATGAAAACCCCCAACCAACCCATCCCAAAACCCAACAGATTACCTTTGCTCCTTCAGAGAAGCAAATCACTTCCCTTCAAGCATCTCATCTGTTTTAAATAAATAGTATTTGGGAATATACTGTTTTCTCAAAATATTCTATTATATTGTTGGAATATAACCCATGTCTTAAAAACTATACGATGTTTCAGACATTGGGTGAAAGCCAATTTTTAAAAAGTCATACCCCATGATACACTTTCCTAGATAAAGAAGACCAATCAAATCCATTGACTTCTGCAGAATTCTTTCAGACTTTATAAATCTGTACACACCTGTAAGCTGAGTGTTTGTTAACATGGATGAGATTGTAATGAAGATTTGCCTTGATGTGTCCCTTGATGTGTTGAATGCATTATATGTTGAAAACTACCATATTGAAAGTGGTGTATTTTTCACTAACATTAAAGATCTGGTATATGAGTATTGGGATGGCTCAGTAGTGCCAGTGGGTACTGTGATATTGAGATCTTACAGCACCTTCCAGTACATAAAGGGGGTCTGTAAAAGAGCTGGAGAGACTTTTTACAAGGGCATGGAATGGTAAGACACTGGGGAATGGCTTCAAACAGGCAGAGGATAGGTTTAGAACAGACACTAGAGAGAAATTCTTTCCTGTATGGGTGGTGTGGCACCGAGACAGGTTGCAAAGGTAAGTGCTGGATGTCCATCCCTGGCAGCGTTCACAGGGCCAGGTTGGATGGGGCTTTGGGCAACCTGGTCCAGTGGAAGGTGTCTCTGGCCATGGCAGGGGCTTGGAATTAGATGATCTTTAAGGTCCCTTCCAACCCAAGCTATTCTACGATTCTATGACTGGACAAGAGCGGAAAGAGAAAGAATGTAACTCGAGAGAGTAGGATGTTTTATTATATCAACTATATAACGTTGCTAAAATTATAACTGCAATCTCAGGAGCTCTGAGAAAGCTTAAAGGGTGAGAGAGAAAAAAAAAAAAAAAACCTCCTCGCCGCCGTTCTCGCACGCTGACGTGGAGCGGTCACCGCCACACCGGCCGCCGCGGGGCCCGCGGCTGGACATTGGCCAACCTCCCGGAGGGCTGCGTGCGTGCCAGGGATTCACGAGCGACGAGCCCACGGCGAGGGCGCGCAGCTCCCGG
>WEIU01023633.1:1545-12408 GCA_013389925.1 Aegithalos caudatus | reverse complement strand
GTGGCAGAGACCGCTCTCGGCCGGGAGCGAGCAGCCCCGCGGCCGCGCTGGCTCTCGGCCTGAGGCGGAGGAACGCGGCTTGTCCCGTCTACGTGGCCGTGTTCCGAAGGTGCTCATGGACGGTGGTGGCCTTTCCCCCGGCCTGCGCGCTGGTAGTGTGAGGGAATGTGCCCCCGGCATGGGTAAAAAGCCTTATCAGTCCTATAGTTTGGTAATTTAAACATTTTTGTATGCCGCGGATTCTTGTCGAGCATTCCGGAACGAAACATTATTGCTTGACAGAGACTGAGCTCGCAGGAGGGGGAGGTACAGGCAACACCCACTGCTTCCCTCCGCCCCCGCCAACAGATACGAGTTGTGTCCGTATTGGTTTTCTGTAGAAACAGTTTTATTTCATGACTGTCTGCAGAAAGCGTTGCTTGGCAGTGCGGTGTTCTCGAGCACGTGGATCCTTTATTTAGAATTTAAAATCTCAGTGTCGTGTCCGATTGTACGTAGTAGCTACGGTGAGTGTATGAGTCTGCCGTTTCACTTTTCCAGCATAGGGCAGAAGATGATTTTTTCAGTTCTGATGATCTCGGCGTAAGAGAACACACGTAATTGGCCACGTCTGTGCTTCTCCGAGGGTGCTGAGGTGTGCGCTCAGCTATAGCACGAAAATAACGTAGAGATCTTGCTTTGTGCCACCTTACCACACCCGTGTCAGCCCTAATTGTTGGAGCAGAGGATTTGTGCAGCTCGGGTTTTTGCAGTTTTATCATTATTTGCTTTACTGCTGTTAGGTGTGTAAATATACACATAGCCTTACAGTTCTCCCAGCTGTTTCTAGCTATGCACATCCAGTTTTTATGAATACAGAGAAGTTCCTCTTCTGGTTTTATCCATTTTAATATCACTCCAGAAGTTTGTTGGATGAAGGAAAATATTTAAATTTTAGATAAATATTTTAATATTTAATATTTAATTTACCAAGTGTTTTGTTTTCCAATTTAGGCTTTTATCAGGATCCTCAGTATGTTTATATGAGGTTGTGGATTACTTGTTTGCAAATTTGCTGTGTATTCATTGTTCCTTTCTGAGAAGCTTGTTTGCCTGAGATTAAATCTCGAAGATGTTGCAAAACTGTTTCAGTTATGCCACGTCCACAACACTAATGCAGTTTGTTAATGCAAATTCTAATTCAGTAACATTCTTTCCCATATCTCTTTAATACAGAGAAAAAACACAGTTGTGTTTTCTCAAACTTTGTGAAGTGGCTGGGCTGGTTTGACGTTTCACTGCTCTCAGGAGCAGTTCCATCCTTCTCTGTATTTCTCCACCTCTGTGTTGCTCTATTGCTTTCTTGGATACTGTACTCATTTGTTCTGTCAGTGATTAGATCTAACAAGCTGAAATAATACATACAATCCAACTCTGCTTACTTTTGTCTGGGTTCGTTTTCTGTTGGGAGAACACTGGACCACAAATTGTTCCTTTGAGTGGCAGCAGGATTTTAGAAGGGCTCACAAATGAATTTTCACTCCAGGTGGAATAAATGCAGTGCAGGTTGGTACAGACCCAGCATTCTTACTTCAGGCCTTTTTCACTTCAGTGTCTTTACAAGGTGTGGATGTCCTAAGTTAACTGCAGTGTTCCTTCTGCCAGTGCAGTGTTGTAATGGGGTATTGCAGGTGGTAGCTTTCTGAAAGAACAGTAGGCATTAGTTTGTGGGGTGCTTTAGTCTCATGTGGCAGTTCTTATCACATGAAAGTAATGTATTTTAATGTATGTGCTCTTTTCTCCAAAATATTACACAAAGTGGCTCTCATGGAGAATGTGTGGCAGTGTATTGAGCAGCTGGGATAACCTGCACTGTTTCAGCTTTCACAAAATCTTGTGTTAGCTAACCATATAAAGCTTGTGGTTTCTATTGCATTTTTACCCTCTTTGCCTTTCTCGTCTCTATTGCAGGTTTTTGGGGTTAGGGGCTGGGGTTGTTTGTTTTTGTTTTATTTGTTTGTCTTTCTTTTTATTTCTCAGACATTATTAATATCGGTAGATTCAGGATTGAGCTATTTCATGTGGTCTCTGGTTTCTGCTCCATACATTAACGGGATATAAATTATGAATTTGGTTACCTCATATTTGGTACTGCTTTACTTGAACTTTTGTCCTATTATTTTTTTTTCTTGCAGGAACCTCTCATGAGGTTCTTATCAGTGTTTTTCTCTATATGGATGGTTAACTCGGTTCAGGAAAAGTTAATGCAGTTGAATTCTGGAGTCGTGACTCATTCTTTATTAATGACCATCTGCCCTAGAACAGTGCGAGCTTCAGTTTTTTGCCCTTTCTTAGAATTGCCAGTTTTTTTCTGGAAGTTACTTGGTAATTAGGTCTTTTGTTTTCAGAACTTTTGACTTTAGGACTAACATGTATATTTATATATTATACATATATTATACTTGATGAAAACAGGTACATTTTCTCTCATTTTGTTGTTTAGCAAATGGCAGTTTGTTTACTGTATTCAGAGAACTCTGGATTCACCCTTAGAACAGCAAACCATGTTAGAAAATGAGCTAAAAGGTTGTGTAGGGGGGGAATTTCAATCTGTCAGTATACAGGTGATTATTGCAGCTGATCTAAAGACAGTAATGATACTTTTTAATGTTCTTGGAGTTCAGCTTATCTTTAGCACATGGGCTGTTAGATCTTTCTCAAGTTACCAATTGACACATGGGCTGTCAGATAAGTTATTTTGCACTTGCTTGTGCTCTTGCTCTTGGAGTTAAAGTTTCAGAGTGTAACTGGCCAAACATCTGAGCTTTATCTCTTAAGCTCAGGTGTCTGGCCAGTTCAACAACTAGAAGTGTTCAAGGAGGACTGTAGCTATTACTAAATAGTAGTGGTGTTAGTGCTGTATTGTCTGGGGAGGAGATTTGTGTCTGCAGTGGAAGGGTTTTTTTTTTATTTTTTATTTTCAGTTTTTTATTCTTGTAGCTAGAAACTAGCCAAGAGATTTTAAATATGGTATGTTAAAATTAGCTTTGTGTCTTTCAGGTAGTTTGTTGGCATAGATACAGTGGATTATTTTAGGTGTGTATCTATTCTGTGGGATAGGCAGTGTCTTGCTCCACCTTCCACTAGTTAAACTTGAGCGCACAGAGGCTCCTGTACTATGCATTGTTGTGCCATTTTATTAATCATTTGATTTAAATATTTTGTTATAACTTTTTCAGCCTTTATAATTTATTGTGAACACAATCATAATTCTTTTTGATTATATTGTACTTTGAATAGAAGACTATCTCTCTTGAATTTACTTAAGGTTTTATTATGCTTGAATGTAAAGCAGTTCAGTGGTAATTCTGAAGTTTCTGTATTTTCTTTCTATTTTCTATTGATTAAGGAGTTCTCTTTGCATAAGTGCTTACAATACAACCAGTGGGTTACAAGGTGAAGCTGTTGCTCTCAGTACCCTGAACAGACTTGTATTTTCACTGCTATCCTGCTACTGTTGCATAAGTAGCAGAAATACCTCCTGGTTCAAGAAATCTTCAGAGCACATGAGGCAGAGCTTGAAATATATATTGTTGTCAAGTAGGAAACTTTTCTTACTATATGTAGTTCCTGGTGTTGAGAGCTTTCTCATATTTGTCACAACATGAACAACATTTGTGGGATTTTGCTCCTCTCTACCCCATCCCATCTTAGAAATTGGGTCTTTTTAAGATTAGCAGGGTGTGAAATCTTACTTCTTGGAAAAAAAGCTGAGCCATAAGCTCAGCAAACAAAAGGCATACAAGACTCAACAAGGCCAAGTGCAAGGTCCGTGGGACAGTCCCAAGCACAGGTACAGGCTGGGTGGAGAATAGATTGAGGTGAGCTAAGGGGAGAAAAACTTGAGGGTGTTTGTGGGTGAAAAGCTCAATATGACTCAGATGTCCACCTGCAGCTCAGAAAGGCAGCTGTGTCTTGGGCCACATCAAAAGCAGTGTGGTCAGCAGATCAAGGGAGATGATTTTCCCCCTCTCCTGTGCCCTCATAGGACACCACATGGAGTACTGTGTCCATCTCTGCAGCACCCACCATAGGCATAGATCTAATGGAGCAAAGAGGGCTATGGAGTGGAAAGAGAGCTGGAGCACCTCTCCTATGATGGAAGGCTGAGAGAGTTGGGGTTTTTCAGTCTGGAGAAGAGAAGGCTCCATGGACACCCTAGAGTGCCTTCCTAGGGCTTACGAGAGAGCTGGAGAGGGATTTTCCCCAGAGATATGTAGTGATAGGATGAGGGGCAATAGCCTTCAGCTGAAGGGGGAGCATAGGTTTAGATTGGATATCAGGAAGAAATTCTTTGCTCTGAGTGTGGTGAGACACTGAAACAGATTGCCCAGAGAGGCTGTCTTCTCCGTGTCCCTGGAGGTGTTGAAGACCAGGCTGGATAGGGCTGTGAATATTCTGGTGGAGTGTTCCCTGCCCGTGGCAGGGCGCTTGCAGCCAAATGACCTTTAAGGTCCCTTTCAACCCAAGCCATTCTGTGATTTGTATTTTATTACAATTCACATGCTAGATATTGTAGCATATCTTCTGTGGAGCAGAGGATCATGTTGGTCAATTAATGTTAGCTTGGTGCTTTTTGGAGCAGTCAAATGTACTGGCACCTAGTCATTGGAAACAGACTCTTGATGCAGTGGTACTTCCATGTGCCCAGTGACACTTTAAAAGTGGATGTGTGACTAAGCTTTGGGCAAACAGCTATTCCAAAGAGGAAGATGGAAATTCAAGCAGTATAATGTAGACTTTTAGACTAAGTTATATTTCTTTTTGCTTAATGCATATTCTAAACTAAGGCGCCTTCTTTTGTGGGTGTAAGGTCACTTAGTCCAGCCATTGTCTAAATTGAATTAATTTTATTGGCCTGTAACTGTTTCCTTACAGTGTTGCATCTTTTTTTTCTGTTTCCTTTCCGTCAGAATCTGAAAATAAGGTGCTGCACAGCTTCTGTGTCTGTTGTTGATATTTGTGGACAGAGACATTTTTCCTTAATTTGAAGCTTGCAGAGCATTCAGACTCTTTTACTCAGTCACTTTCTTATGAACATGCCTGCTTGCTGTTTCAGCTGTTGAATCCGTGGTGAGGTCCTTTACCTGATTCTCTAACATGAGGCAAAAAAATGAAGTAACTGCTATTGAAAACCTGTTAATATCAGTATTTACAGAGTGCCATGGTTACTGACTGCAGAGCAGTGGCTGATTCCCTATGTAAGTGCTCCAGGCCGTGCCGTTATGAGCCGCTGGATGGCATCTTGGCAGAGCAGTACTGGCCTCGAGCTGTACTCTCTGGCAGAAAAGGGGAGTGAGTGGAACACACTCTCCAAGAACACAGGGTGAGAGTATGAAGCATCTGAAACATGGGACAAGCTGGGAGAGCTGTAGTGCTGCTCCTTTTTCTCAAGTGTTCTGTGTTTGGCAGGTGTCTGGTATGTGACATACCCAGGAACAGGAGTTAGAAGATACAAAGAATCAGTACACGTGGTGACAGCTAATACTTAGGTACTCAGCACAGGCAGGGTGGAAGATACTTGGATGAGGATGGAAGGACTATCTTGTTCTGTGGTAGCCCCATGTCATGGTTTAGGGCAAATTTGGGAGAAAATGCCCAAGTGGGTTCCCTTTGGGAAGCAAATCCAAATGGCCCCTCCCCAGCTGATCCAGAAAAGAACTTCCTCGGAGAAAAGTGGAAAAAACTATTTATTTAACAAAGTGTCCACAAGCATAAAGAATTAATAATATGAAACAATAAAACCTTTCATTGTTCTGAAAGAAGATGTTAAATTCAGGAAGTCCTTGCTGTGGGTAGCTCAGCTCACTCAGTCTCTTATCAGTCCCTCTGGAGGTCCAGGCCCCAGTGGGCTGCAGCTGCGAGCTCCCTCTGCTCCTCTGGGTTTTTCAGTCCCAAGCAGGTTTAAACAGTCCCAAGAAAAAGGAAAAACAAACCAGTCCACAAAGCTTCTCTTCCTCAGCTAGCTAAAACTAACTAAAAGCAAAGAGATCTTTGTCCCATTGCCTGTCTGTGCTTCAGACAAACACAGTCCCAAGAAGGAATGTGCAGGAGTGAGCAGTTTCTCCAAAACAAACTGCATGCTGCTTCTTTCCCCCCTTCACTCTCAGAACCAGTCTTAAAGGTACAGAACTCAATATACAGCACAATAGAACAGACAACTGGGGATACAAGCATCAAATAGTCACCCCAGGACACCCCAGATCTTAGCTCTCCTTTTGTTTGTTGTCTATACTTCATTGTCTTTGGGTGCAATGTTTTCATCTTTCACTAGCTGGTAGCACAGGGTTGTAAATTGCTATCAGATGGCAAGCATTAAATCACAAGGCTTTGCTTGTACTCTGGCATATATTGTTGTTGGTAGTGTGGCATCCCAAAGGCCTGCTGCTCATACATGTCTTTGGCAATAAAAATGCTACAAATATTGCCTGTTTGCTCATTGAAAGCAGTACAATAGAAATATGGAGATACGCATTGTCCCTGCTGTGTCCTTATGGTATTAAGAATGATACAATTTATTTCTCAGAAAATGTTACTGGGGCAATGGTGGGACTTCAGAAACCTGTTTTCTGCTGGACACAGACTATAAATACTTGAAGAGTTTTCCAGAACCTTAACTAGCTTATGCCGTGACATGTAAACTGAGCCTACATCGTGCTGCTTCCATCTGTTTTTTTATAGTTGGTGGGTAGACAGCTATTGCTTTGTGCAACTTTCCTGAATTTTCTGCTGTGGTTCCCTGTTTTTGCAGACCCTCAGTCAGGATACGAGTTGGAATAGCTGTTGTCTCTGTCTGGTACGGTGCTTTCAATGACTGATCAGAATGAATTGTGAATTTGCCTTTGACCTCTGTAGCACCCATGGAAAAAAAAGAAACGTGTCAAAGTGGCTCACTAGCACTTAGAAACTTGGATCAATTTTTAGCTTTTGCAGAGATTCTGGAACAGACAGGTAATGAGTCTAGTTTTCATTCAGTAGAACTGGAGAAATAAGTATGCTGTGAATTGTGCTTGCAGGCTGCCAGCATGCACTTCTTGACAGGCAGGAAAGACTTATGAGCATAAGCTTCTCAGGTACATTATTTCAAACTTTAAACTTTAGGATTATTAAAAAGTAATACTTAAATCATACAAACTTTTTCCTACTGTCTCCATCATTTTCTTAGAGAAAAAAGTTGCCAGCTGAATACTTTTACAGTCTTAAGCTGCCTTAAGTAATGTTTATGATTTGAAGTATTCTAAGAATTTAAGGATACCATGGATGGATAAATGTGTTCTACACAGAACTAGCTTTAAGCTAGTAAAAGGTCTGAAAATCTTTCAGTAATTACAGTGTACAGCCACAGGATATAATTAAAATTTATTTGAAATCAAGTAATTCTCAAAGTTGTTCAGCTCCTGTCACATTACCTCTTCATTTGATTTGGTTGCATTGATGTGTGCTTTTGATAAGCACTCTTCTTTTTTCATTTGTGTTTTTGTTGTGGAACCAGCAGAGTCTGGCTTTCGTGTAGGTAGTAACATCTAAACCTGTGACATGTGCATCTGTGTGGACAGCTCAGTAGATGTTTGCAAACAGGTACAGAAGAAAACAGAGCAGTCACTGCTTACATCTGTAGTGAGGCCTGTCATTGCTGGACAGATGTTTTGCCCTCCAGCGTCTGAGTGACACAAATGGCTTTTATTCCTTGAGCTTCTGTTTCAGGGACCGGTGGATAGACTGTGCAGAGCACAGAATTCTTATTAGCTGGATGGGTGGAAGGGCTTAATACTGGGGTGAGGGATACTTTTTGGATTTTATTAAAATCCTAGAGATGTGCCAACTTACCTAGTGACCTGTGGTGTGCTCTTATTAACATTAACTTGTCTTTTTTCCATGATGGGCTTATTGATTATGTGTAGATTTAGGGGAAGAGTGATGGCTCTAATCATGTGAAAAGAAAATGAAATATTGAGCTTGGCTCTACCTACTTATCACCTTTGTGAAGAAGCCCATGATGAATATGTAAAATAATGAATAGTACAAAAACAAGGTGAGCCAGTCGTGTTTTCCTGTCTTATAATATAAAAAGCATAATGGACTAACTGAACAGATAATATTCTTTAAAACTCTTGAATTCTTTCACACAGTGAGTAATGAAGCCTTCCTAGTTCACTGAAGGCTAAAGGTTATCAAGATTTAAAGGATGTTAGGTTGCTTTCCTATGCTGGGGGTGTTGACAGGTAGTGCAGAAGCAGATTTGGGTTGGGTTTGGAGGGATTATAGTTACTTCAACAGCAAATGAGGGGGCACCAGTCTCATTATCTTGCCCTGCCCCTATCTAGCTCCTTTTACTGTCTCCATATGTTGCAGGATCTCACTATATAGATGTTGCATGCAGACCTTACACAAGTCCATGGTATTTTACTGATGCTTCATGTCATCCTCCAACATCTGCTGTCTTTTTGCATGTTCTGCAGTAACCTGGTTATTAGGCAAGAGGCAGTGTGTGATGCCATTCCTTAGTTTTGAAATCTGTTTTCTTGAATGCTTAAGAGATCCAAGTGTGCTGACTGATCAGGCATTTCCCTGAGTGTTGGGCTGCAGAGGCATTGAGCAAAAACCTTTGTAGGCCCCATGGTGTGTGAGATTGAGCTACTAAGTGTAGTAGCAGTTGTTTACTGATAGAAAGGGTTTTATTCAAATCTAACTGTTGGTATTCTGTATTTCAATCTGATACTTCTCCTTAGTACTAATTACTTGTATGTGTAGTTTAACATTACTTTTCGTCTTTGAATTGGCTTTGAATAGCTTGCCAGCGTTGCAGTACCAGAGAACAAAAACCTGTAACAAGCAACATTTTACTGTAAGGTTCTATAAGAATACCTCATAGCATTTTTCAATTTTCAACTTGCTAAGAACACTGTGAAATATAGCCACCCAGTGTAGCTGATTTTCAGGTGCTATCACTATAGAACTACATTTCCAAACTCAGTTTGTTCAAGTGCCTTGATGGAATCATCTTACAAAGTACTGCTCAACAGCGTGGCTAGGTATTTTGAACAATACAAAATGTAACTTCCAAAATGTTTTGCAGAGGGAGTAACTGTGGAAAAACATCTAGATATTTTTGTATGATCAGTGTTATCTTTTCTTCAAATTAGTTACAGTTCCAGTTAACAGTTGGAAAAAGTAAATAAATACATCATGCTTGTGATTGGAAAAGAAAAATCTCAGCAGCTTGGCTTTCTGGCCTTTCAAACTTGGAGAAGATTTTCTCTTAAATAGCAGTATGAGGGGAATAAGGTGCTTTTTGACAAGTCATCTGTTTTACAAACACCTTCTGAAGTTCTGAGCACGTGCTTTGGTTTTATCACTTGTTTTGGTGGAGCATGGCACAGGGAGCTGAAGCTCTTACAAAGAGCAGTGTAGGATTTTTCAGTTGCATGACAACTGTGGCATTGGAAACACTTTTTCATGAAAGGAAATGTTTGTCCTTCTGAGATGGACATAAAATAATAAAAACATTAGATGGTATATCTTCTAGACTGAGAAGGTATACTTTATGGTACTGACATTTTCGGCATAAATGCACATCTACCAGTATAACTCTGATACGAATAGATTTTTTTTTTTTTCTGGGGCAGTTGTCCCAGTGGTTGATGACTGCTTCATATTTCTGACTAGTTTTCATGATAGATCAAGTCCAAATATCTAGAAGGTAAAATTTAAATAAATGTCTAGGCTCCCTTGTTTGAACAGAGACTGAATTTGAAAACAGATAATTGGTAGAAATAGAGGGAGGATATTCTTGGATAGAAAAGAGAAAAAACAGTAATAGATAACAGGAAAGAAGACTTCCAGTATTTGAAAGGCAATGATGCTGATAATCCTTCAAGAGGGAGATGTGCTAAGTGACCTTTAGAGATTTCTTCCAAGTGATATTTCTGTTTAAACAGAATACTCCTGAAATTTCTTGCTTGTGTAAAAGGTAGAGAAATTGAAGTAAAACTAAAACAGAAAGGACGAGTTAAGTGAATTTTATTGCTCTTCTTTAGCCATGTTTTCTCATCTGGCTAGTTAAGCTTATACACCTAACCATTTAGTTTACTGGCCTGACTGCAAGTGTAATGATTTTTAAAAGCTCACAAATAAGAAAAGTAGCTCCTGATATTTTAGAACCAAAGAAATACAGTATCTGTCTCTGATTAGTTAAAAATTTCTTGGCTTTATATGGAAAAAGTAGGTTTTTTAAGGCAGTGTTCACTGCTTGGTGTGAAAATGAAAATAGTTCTGAAACAATTACTGTTACTATTTGATTTATTTAAGTTCCACAAAAATCTAGGGGACTTTTCAGTCTTAGTGCTGTGTAAAATAGGACCCATTTACAGTATTTATAGAGCTTCTAAGAGTATGTGTATGTAGCTTTGAAAAGCCTGCTAAATTTTGACAGCCAAGGATTCTCTGATTTTCTTTTTATTTTTTTAAGTGCATGATCAGAATACTGTGAAGCGTTTTGCAGATGCTTAAATGCAAAAGTTATGTGGGCCATGTGCTCTCCTACAAGCTTTTCTTATCCAACTGTTCATATTCTACCTTTCAGATGGAATCTTTGCCCCTGGCCCTGAATGTAGGATTAGGCATTTAATTTCAGGGTATAGTTTTTTATTTCTCGGGAGTTCATATTTTTACACTGTTTGTTCCATTTTTAATTTAAAATAGTTTTATAATTTCAACATGCTTAATGGCAAGTGGCAGAAAGGCAGACTATATAAGAAAGCCTTTTAATGTTTTAAGAGCTGTATAGGACTTTCACTGAACCTGTGCCTGCTGATATAAAAAGAA
>WEIU01023630.1:4524-15556 GCA_013389925.1 Aegithalos caudatus | reverse complement strand
GTCCTGACCCCTAAGAAGTAGTGTGTTTTCAGCAGATAAAAATTAGCTAGAGTCTGAGTGCATTATCTCAGTGTTTGCAGGTATTCCCAGTAGAAAGAAGAGGAAAGCTTAGATAACAACACAAGCCGATAAACTTATCTATTAGAAGACTCTTTCAAGGCTGACTGCTTAATATATCCAGTTCCTTTCCAAAGCCATTTTTTACTATCATATGTATTATATTTGCAACATTTAAGATTGTGGTATTATCCTTAAAATATATTGGCCTTGTCACAGTCTATAGAAAAGCTTTCTTTGCTGGTCTTGTGGCAGGGGTTTTTTATTGTTTTTTATTTGAAGCATCAAATTTGGTGTAAATGAGCTGAAATCTATTTCATTGTAGTCAAGGACACATAGATGAGTAGCTGCTGTCAGCATCAGGATCTTTACAATGATTCACTCTATTTCCCCTCCCCAGGTATCCAAGCAAAGAAAAAGCATAGCTTATTCAACCTGATCTAAAAGTGGCATCTTTTGGCCAAGACTGAGAGGCATCCCAGAGAAGGAGTCAGTAGAGGTTGTTGTGATGTAGACATGTCATTATATCAGGCACAATTTCAATGACAAATTCCAAAGTCAGAATTAAGAACATAAATAGGAGTTAGATCCAGTGAAGAGTTAAGCATTTCCAGAAGGTTTTTCATCCCGTCCAAATGTATATGTCTAAGATAGGTGTGATGAATTGCCATCTGTCTCTTTCTATTCAGAGTAGATGACTTAGTTCAGAGTATGTGCCAGACTGTTACATAAACAAAGACACACTGAAACAGTTTCAGGACAAGTTTAAGCCTTTGGTATCAAAATTCTCCATACATTTAGGCTTCAGCTTCTAGACATGTTGAGAGGACATTCAGTTTCACTGCACCTAACATTATCCAAATCTTCAAGCTAGCAATCCTTTCTTTATTTCAACTGCTGGGCTTGTGATGGCAGTGGAGGGGGTGGGAAAATGTAATGTGAAAGGCACTGAAAGGATCATTTGGAATGCTATACATAACTGCTATTGAAGTTCTGGAACACTTATTTACTTGGTTTCTCCTTAAATAGTCATCTCATTTCAATAGGCAGCTCTTTGGAAATCATTCTAAGCTTTCTTTCTGTTTCAAATAGTTATATGGCCTGGTAAAATGGATATGAAATAGTAGAGTTGCACCATTTTNAAAAAAAAAAAAAAAAAAAAAAAAAAAAAAAAAAAAAAAAAAAAAAAAAAAAAAAAAAAAAAAAAAAAAAAAAAAAAAAAAAAAGTCTGAGGAAATCCCTACCATTTTATAACTCTCATCAGCTAAAGAAAACTTCATGCATCATGTATATGGAAACCCAGGAGCACCAGTGAGAAACAAAAATCCACTGTGGAACTTGTCTTGTACCTCTAAACTCTAAAAGAGTGGAGAAAATTGCCAGGAAGGTTGTTCTTTTTTTTTTTTTTTACTACCTCAGTTCTCAAGAGTGCAGGATTCTGAAGCCCATCATGAAGTTTCCTTTTGTTGTACACACTATGCTGGTTTTGTCTGCTTTGTAATGCTTCCAAGGCTTCTACTTCATCTTGCATCTATGCCTACAGAGACATCTACAATATGAACAAATGCATCTAGGCTACTTTCCTTAGTGACCTTTTATGGAAAATGAAAATAATGGATACAGTTCCTTTCTATCCTTTTAAAAATTAACTTTACGGTGTGTAAATGAGACCCTCAGAGTTCTTATGTCTCTCTATTGTCTTAAAGAGAGCTTATTTCGTACCACACATTTGCATGTTATCTGATGAATCCCATTAGCTGTAGAGGAAGATGATTTATTAAAAAAATATTTTTATTTACTTTTAATACCTGAAGACTCTTAACTGGTATTTTGGTCTTGCATTAAACTGCTTTGAACTTTCATGGACTTCATTTGCACAAACACATTTGTTAGAAGTCTTACTAAATTAATTTCAATGCAAATAGCTTAATTTTGATAAAATAGCCTAATTTTAATACAAAATATTAAGTTGAAAATTTGTTACACACCAAGGGTAACCCACAGTATAGGCTGTTCCCTTTGATAACAATATCCTAAGGAAAACTTGACATTGCTGATTCAGATATAACAGCTGTGAAGTAGTATCATGCCATTTTTTAATACTGTGAAAGGGGTTATCTTCAAGATGAAACAGAAAAGTTCAGCACTGACCACACAGAAGTGCTAAAACTCCAGTTAAGCTCATATCAGTTACCCAGCTAAGTCATGACAGCCGGTGTCCACCCTACCAACAAACTGTGGAACATGACCTGCCCAGTGTCATTCAAAGCAGCTGTCAGAGGTCCCAGAATCACAGAGCTGCTGTTTGTAAGGGATTGCTGCAGGTCATACAGTTCAGCTCCCCCTTGAAGCAGGTCCATTGACAAGAATAGATCAGGCAATCCACAAATTTATCCTACTGAGCTTTAAACAACATGCAAAGGTTGGAAGTTTTCTTCAGCTGCTCTGGCAATCCTGCTGCAGTGTTATATTCCTTTTCTAATGCTGAGTATTTTCCTAAATGTTAATCTGAACCATCTGATCCACAGTTTGTTCTCATTCCCTTTATTCTCATCCCTTTATTCTCATCATTTATTTACTGACAAAAGTGACACTGGTCTGTAACTGCTTTTCAGGTAACTGTAACTCACCTTTTGAGTTTCCTCCAGGATACAAGCTCACCCTTTTAGCCTCCTTGTTTTCAGAAAGGACAAGTCCAGCTCTGTCAATGGCTGTTTTTATTTCCAAAAGTATGAATAATGGTCCAAATGATGGAGATTAATGAGATCATAAGGCTGGAAGTGACCTCATTTAGCTTGTCCATTCTGCCCCAAGTAAGATCAATTGCATCTATGCCATTCTTGACAGATATTTCTTTAATCTAAACATCTCCAATGATGAGGGCTCTCTAACTTAGCTGGCTCAGAGACTGAGATTCCTAGTAAAATATTTTGAGACAGATAAATTTGGGCCCAGGCTCTTTTCTCCTGTCATAGCCCCATATTTTCAGGGCCACTGAATTTTTATGCTCTCAGCTCCATCCATCAGTGCGGATGAGCACATCCCCTCCACAAGCACACACTAGAAATATCACAAAGAGCCACACTAGTACTACCACACACAGAGATACAGTGAACATCAATGGCTTGATCCTTCTCCTTCCCTCCTCAGAGCAGAGTTAAAGCTTGCTAGTGGAATATACTAGCATGTACACATGCACACACATATATATATACATATGTACACATACATACACATATATATATACATACACATGCACACATGGACCTTTTCCTGTAGTGAGGTTTATAAGGTCAAGCCCGTTGCTGGCTCCCAGACCCCAGTCTCCCCTAGTTGCTGTCATCCAGAGCTGAGCCCCTCAAGCATCAATTTTCCACTCCAGGAGCTTGCCAAATAGAACTCTTCTCCTAGGACTCAGCTTATTTGGCTGTGAGTTCTCGAGCATATACATGAGCTTCAGATAGCAAATGAAGTCAAGCTCAAGATAGAAAAAGTATTCAATAAAAGTATAAAATAGACTGCAGTGAACAGGTACAGAGTTTTCCAGATGAGTATACTGACCAATCTCTTTCCCCTTTTTGGACCTTTCCCCAAACATTTCACGTGTACTACCAGTTCCCATAAGACAGCTCATATGTTTTACACAATCAGCATGTTCTCTTCCCACTGTCCTACTACTGTCCAAGTCCTACTACTCTTTAGGCAATATCCCTCTCAACTTGATGGCTTTCCAGAGACAGTCTCTTTTTGATGCATCATAGTGTCTTTCACAGCATATTATTATTATTATTATTATTANATTATTATTATTATTATTATTATTATTATTATTATTATTATTACTATTATTATCTTATTATTCTTTTCCAATGTTTGTTTTTGGAGGAGCTTATCCAGTGTGCTCTTATATAGGTCACTATAGTCTTTTCACCTGTCATGGTCCTCTGCTATTTTCCAAGTCTTTGTGATTAGCCTTTACTCACATAGCCTAGAAGAATTCACAAACCATGGAAAAGCATTCAAACGAAATCACAAGACCAATTACAGTGAACTGCTGCCACTACAAAAAAATTATGATGAATGATGCAATGAAGGGTTTTGCAGGCTTGCTTTAGATGGCATGCCCAGAAAATATTTTATCCCAAAGACATTGCTCAAATTTTTCAGCCATTGATACCTGAAAAACAAAAAATATTTTTTAGAGATTTTTTTTTTCCAAAATCAGTGCTAAAAGTGTTTCCAAAATTTATCCTAAAAATACAAAACTTTATACAGAAAAAGACTGTGGAATGCACTCAACTGAATTTAGTGTCAGATGAGTAATCAGCTAAAGGTCACAAAAAAGGGCTTTATCTTCACATTAGATTTGCTTTCATTCCTGTGCAAACCTTAACTAGCTTACCAAATGATTTAACTGCTCTAATCCTTGCCCTCATTCTGCTTTTCTTAATGTGTTTTCTTGTTTTTTGTGATGATCATTTAGGCTGCTTGCATTCCATGCAAAATGATTATATTGGAAGATCTCCACGATATTGAAACTTGCATTTATACATTTTTGCACAGTATTCATATACTTGAGTACATTTTGGCATTGTTTTAATAAAGCTAAATGTAAATTCCCAGGCATAAATTTACTAGGTTCTCTTCTAAACTAATATTAGAAAGAAAGTAGTGGTGTTTGTTTAGTTGTTTTTTTTTTAATTGACATCCTGTTCCTACTGTTCAAAATTATTTTTCAGTCAAGCACAGAGAGTGCAAAGGAAAATGAATCAGGGGAGAATATTCTGAAACGGAGCTCCATTTAGTGGATTCAGCAATAAACTCAAGAGGTTTTTTTATTTAGATATGGCAGACTCAATTAGCATCTCATTAGCAATAAGCTGTATAAATAGGCATGTTCAGCAAAGAGGGAAAAAAGTCAATAGTCGGCTGGCAGTCACTCAGTATCCCAGCACCAAGCTTTCAACACACAGAGAAGCTCTAATTAGAAGCTTGTCCACGTGCATGCATCACTCATTAACTGCCTCTTTACTGAAACAGAATAATGAATTGAGCCCTTTAATGTGACATTAATAAATTGCCACCATTTTGGGAGTATTTGAATGTAAAATGGTGATGTTCATTATCAAAATTATGTTTGATGAGTTGGGTTTGTTCTGGCTCATTGAGAAGGATAATTTTTCTACTGTTAGGGCTCCTTCCAAAAAAACAAGTCTGGATGCTTCTGGCTTACTCCACAGAACTTAAAGTGAGAGTCTGGATCTCTGGAACCCAACATTATAAACTATACATATGGTAAATGATGCAATGTAATGTAATGACATGTTTCCTGCATCATGTAGTTACATGTGCAAGGGTAATTGAAAATTGCTTGAAGGTATTTCTTAGGGAGAAATTCAGTCATCTCCCATTTTTAGCATTTCTTCTGTAGTACCTGAGCATCAGAGTGAATTCAGTTTTATATATATATATATATGGAACATATCTGACAAATATTCGGTCCTAGACAAATCATCTGTCTCTCATTCTGAGTCAATTTCCTGTTTTGCTAAGTTTCCCTCTCTAGTGGTTTCAGTTTGCCTATGTCTGTTTCCCAAATTATGTGTAATGGTTTCAGTGTCCACTAGAATCATTTACTCTTTTTCTGTTGTGAGATTGGATTAGGAGAGAAGCAAAGCAGGCTCCAACTATAAAGGGTATAAAGAAAGGTTTATTAACAAAACTACAAGACAGGAAAAAATTAATAAGAATCAGAATAAAAACTTCAAAACATTTCTTCCTCCCCCACAACTTTTCTTTCCTTCTCATTGACAACATCCAGAGACAAAATTTAAAACTTAAGGTCAGTCTGTCACTTCTAAAAGTTTTACATCAGTTCTTTTAGAGAGAGAAGTTTCACTCCTGCACCATGGAAACTTCTCCACAAGAAGAACAGTTCTCTTATGGCTTAAATTTTCACAAATAACAGCCACTTGGGAATCTGCGTTTGTGAAGTCCCATATCATGCAGCCTTCCCACAGCTGCATTATGGACTATATAAACTCATGAGATAGCATTTTAAGGATGAGTGTTCAAAAGCAAAGGTTCTCTATATCTATCTTTAAAATCATCTTCATCTTTAGGAACAGAGATCTTCTTCACTTCCTGGGGGCAGATCTTCATCTCATCTCTCTCTCTATTCAAGCTTCTCACGAGATCACAGCTACCTCAATATTTACCTAGTTCACCACAAATGCCTTTGCTCATATCTGCAATCTGAACACTCTTGTCTTCTCAATGTGTTTTCCACAAGTAAAAGGGATATTCTAGTATATTACAGTCCATTACTATGGTGTTACAAAAGAATTTCAGCCTAAGACTAGGCATCTTCTTGTTCTCCTCCATCTACACCTTGACTCTTCCTTCCTAGCCTTGGTGTCTTTATATTGTCTCTCTACATGACTTCTCTCTGTCCTTTTCTGTCACTTAAGAGAGGACTATGCTTTGCAAGTTCCATTTGTGCACAGAAAGAGTTCATATCTCACCCAAGCCTGCAGAGTGCATGATGGTTTCTTCTGGGCAGTGGCTGAAGATGGTAGATTCAGGTTGCGCTGAGGCTGGGGCAGGATCTCGGGGTTCTGTGGCTGCTGTGGGGCCATTCTGCATGGCTGCAGAGCTCTCCCTGATGGGGAGAAGTGTCTAGGATCCCAACAGCTGCATGCCCACGGCTGGGGTTCCTCCCCCACCCCTTTCCTCTGCCTGGCAGCTGCTGGCTCTGGGGGAAGGCCTTAGTGGCAGGATGTTAACACCCGCTGGGCCTGGCCCAGCCCTGCCAGGCCTCCCGGGGCTGCCATGGGCGGGCGGCTTTAGCAGCAAGATGTCAGCAGCCACTCGGGCCCGATCCCGCCAGACCGGGGCCTTCTCTCCTCCCCTGCCCTCCCCTCCCCAGCCCGGCAGCCGCCGGGGGCCTGGGCCTGACCCCGGACCCAGCGAGCTTCCCAGGAAGGGCCTGGTGCCTCAGCAGGGCCTGCCCAGCACGGCCCCCATGGCAAGGAGGGAGCTGGGCCTGCTTCTTACCTCTTTCCAGACCTGAAGGAAAGAGAACTTCCCAGGAGTCTTCCCGATTTTTAACTTGTGTAGTCCCAGAGGCGTATCCAGCTTTTTAATTGGTTCTACAGGTGGTCAGTATTCAAAGCTACTCACTAATTGGTTTTGCCACAGCTTTTCTTCAATCAATGCAAAACCAGCCCACCTTCTAGTTGTATTTCACCTTTTGGAAGAAAGAAATGGACAAAATTGACTATCTTGCTTGTTTGTGAATGCTTGTTTGTAGAAGACACCAATCTATGGATTTTGAGCCCCATGTTGCTCATTAAACAAAGGTCAAAATTGGGTTTTTCAGAGCTGCATCACGCCGTGGAGTTGTGCAAAGACTAATAGGTGGATGACCCAATCTCCTCTCTGGTACAAAGCAGCCTAATCCCATAGTGCAGTGGGAGAAGGAGAAGCTGATAAAATTTTCCCCTTGTGAAATGCTCTCATAACCTCTTGTCTTTGGCTGTAGTTATGTGATGGCTATGCTTTGTGTCCTTAGTCAGACATACCTTCATGTGTGGATTCACATGGCTGATTAGAGATAATTGCACTAGAGGATAAATTAGATAAAGAGAAAGTTAACAAAGCAGAACTCTTATATGCATATCACAACTGTTATATGCATATCACAACCGTGATATGCATAAAAGAACTGATAGTTCTTCAGGACAGGACACATAAAGATAAATTCTATATTTCTCAAAAACAAGCAAACTGTATTTATCCTTGAGTGTAATATGACTGTCAAAACATCCTTACGAAACTGCAATAGCAAATACGAATTTTTGCCAAAGTAGTTCTACACAACAGACAAGGTTAGTGGTATTATGGAGAAACATCATAATGTTATCTTTCAATGTTCAAAAGTCATATAAAAACATCTATACTAACCTGTCTCAACTATCTATCAAATTTTAAAGAGCTTTGGAAAAATATTGTTAAAAAAAATTGTAAATTTTTCTTATCTACATTTGCTCACATTTCCTCAGTGAACTGCAAATTCACTAGAATGAGAAACCATGCACACTCAATTATGGTTATTGGAAATAATGTTTCTAATACTATGAACACAACAGGCTATTACCAATTCATCTTATAGAACTCTTTCTTGGTTTTTGTAATCTTTAACAAATAAATATAATAGTCCTTGACTGTATTTTTCCCAATAAAATTTCCATCTCTGTGACAAACTGAATAACAGCATGTACAAAGACTTTCTTCGTTTTCTTCATGTGACAGTGTTTATTATATGTGAAGGATACCAAAGGGCTGTTTCCCTATATTGCATGTTATGATATATTAGGTATATTCGTAATTCCGTAGCATCAAATCAGATATTTTTTCTATTCAAAAAGTTTCTTACAAAATGTATTTTGTATACATTTTCTGCAGAAGGCTTTTTTAGAGAAATGATGCCTCTCTAGAAATAAGAATATAGTTTTTTTAGCAATTAAGTATTTCTGGGTTTGACAGAGAAGAAACGGTGTATAGCCTTTACATTATTTTCTTCAGCTAACATAAAGTTATTGGATGGTCAATGGTTATTTAATTATGTAATATTACATTTATTTAACTGTATTTATTTAACTGTACGACAGTCTTTGTAGTATGAATTTGGAAAGAAACGAGTTTCCCACATTTTTCTTACCAGTTCTCATTACTTTTAATTTTTTCTCATCCTGACTTTGATATATAGATTAGAAGCTTCTTGTAGTAGGACAGTTTATGGAACAGCGAACCTGACATTCTGTAGAGCATCAATTTCACTAATTTTAATACAAACATTAAATAAGTTTAGATTATAGGAACAATTTCTTAACTTAGAAAAGCTATTCAGGAAAGCTACTTAAGATCTTGTAATTAATCTAGTAACAGTGCAATTTAAGTTGAGGTCTAGGTTAGAAACCAGTGCTAACTTTATGTAGAAGTTAAATAAAAATACTACTTGTTTTTTGCTTCAGCAAACCCAGCTAACATTCTCCCTGAGAAATATTTCATCCTTGGATTTTCAAGGCGGAATAGAAGAAAAAGCTATAGGCCTAAATTCACAATAAGTCAATACTCTTAATTAAGATCTATTCCACTAATAGTCTGTCTGATCCTTGGCAGTGCTTTATCTCACTAAAACCTCCAGCAGACATATGATGGAGGACTAAAATCAGACAGCTGAAGCAGCTACAGCCACCAGACAGTCTCCCACATTGTCCTTCTGATAGATTCTGCACTGAGCAGAATGCCTGATGTTTTGGAAGAAAGTTTCTAAACCATCATAGCAAGAAGAAATGAGTTTAACTTAACATATTAAATTGAAATAACTCTATTTTATATTTAGGGAACTGAAAATTTAAGTGATGCAGGACCTGTTGCACAAATAACTCAGGTATCTGTGTTTTAGAGCAATAACATCTGTGAGTGAATGATGAAGATGGCTAGAGTGATAACAAATTTAACCACCTGATTTCCATCTGCTGTCATATGGTTTCAGACCTCTGAATGAAACACAAAGCTGATGAAGCACTCTTCTTGTAGAGGCCCACTCAGAAAAGTATTTCTTTTCTTATATGTGTTCTGGTGTTAGATGTCTTCCGGTTCCGAGGAATTCCATGTTCCTAATTCTGACTATCTAACTCTAAGTACATATATTTAAGAAATGTATTTTCTAATTTCCTACATAAGATCCATGAAAATGTAGAGAGACACTACACAGACATTATTATAATTCCAGCTGTAATAACCAATGGCTTCTTAAAATCTTTATCTTGTCATGATCTGATGTCTGTTTTTTCTCTTTCAAGATCCAAATCTGAGAGAATTTTTTTTTTGTATTGAAAAGAAGTTGGACTGGATAAATATTGATATGTCCTCTGTGGGGGACTAGATTTTTTCATTTGTTTGATGCATATCAAATTTCCAACATACCCCATCAAAACGAAATTACTTCTGCTGGAGAACATTTAGAAAAACTCACCAGGAAAATTTAGAATTTCAAAGTGTGAATGCCGATATTTAACTTGCCATTTATCTTTTTCTTTTTTCCTATGGACAATGAAGACAAATAAGCATTTCTGAGAGTGCCTATTTATTACATAAACAACTGATTATTTAAAATCCAAGGTATACTACTAAGATAGATTAGTTGAAAGGATTCAGGAAGTGTTTCTCTGTCTTCATGAGTAATAAAACTCTAAGATGACTGGCTGAGATTTAGGAATTTTTGCTGTAAAGTTTAGTAGAAGAATACTACCCTAGTTATAAAAATATATCAGTTCTAATGCCACCTAATAGATGAGGCTTCCTCTGCTGTCAGTCGAGGGAAGTCATCACTCCCTTAAGGTGCTTCATCTCAAAGCTCATTGACTTTTTAGAGCAGGATAAATTGTTAAAGTGTCTTTTGAAAGCCACCATTTACTGCTATTATTTTGAGAGAATCTAGACACAGATCTGAATCTAGAGAGAATTTTGAGAGAATCTAGACAAAGGTCTGAACACACCATTTCAATTTCGGGTGGCCATTAAGGAAGATGAATCTTATCCATCCAAACTTTAATGATTACTTTTTTATTTTTCTTAACCACTGTTTATTTGAAATACGTTTACTGATTGTTTAATAATGTTTCAAGACTTCATACAAACTCTCAGAAACAGACTTAATGTGTAAAGTTTGTTCCTCCCTTTTCTGCACTGTTGTCATTTTGTGTCCAAACATGCTACTTTCAAGTGCTCTTTCTATAAAATACTTCAGTATTTCTTATGTCATTTTCCTATATTTGTTGAATAATGAATGCAGACATCTTCCAGTATTTCCAAAGCTAAAATTAATTTTACAGAGCTTTTTAACTATAAGTTAAGTGGCAATAAATAATATAAACTATCTACTTCTGCATATCTGAATTTATAGTAT
>WEIU01023622.1:16582-28719 GCA_013389925.1 Aegithalos caudatus | reverse complement strand
GCACTTTTCCTCTCAAAAAACCTCCCTTTGAAGCTGATCAGTACTCTGCACCTCAGAGGAGTTTGGGATGCTGTTCTTGGCACCCACATCACAAGTGATGAAAAATGTTTACTTAAATGGCCATCAGTATTTGTATTGAATCCTTAATCTTTGCCTTTGATAGTGTGCAAAAGTGATCCATAGCAAGAACATAAAAGTTTGTTCAGATTTCCCTCAAGGAATGTGAAATGCTCTGAACTCCATGAGACTGTAATGAGATGGAAAATTTCTGCAAGTTTCTGTGGTTTTAGGCCACGAATCATATGTAGTGTCATGACTCAGGTAACAGTACACTTTTCTTTTGTCATGAATAAGAGACATGCTTTTTCTCTGTTGTATTTGCTTTCTCTCTAATGCATGTTCTACTTTCTGTGGTACTGTCAGAAGTATTATGATATAATAATGAAAGAGAGTAAGTAATTCACTCATCTGGGATATGGAAATCCTGTTAATTTTAGAAGGTACATTTAATAAGATTGCATCATTGGCAGAGAATTTTTCATATTATAGTGTGTTTATTAGAGAAAATCTCTTTGCATTAGGTTCAAAGCCAGAAATTGATTTCCAAAGGAGCTGAGTGCCTAGGTTGCTTAGATATTTTGAAAATCCCACTAGGTTTCTGTTTGCAGCTTTTTGGCACCTCAATACCCTCGAAAATCTGGCTTAAGAGTTATAACAGTAACACAAAGAAATAATAACTTGTTATTCATGCCAGAAGGATTTTACTGGCACTGAGCATATTGATGTTACACTGGGGAAAATTATATTTACATGTTTTAGAGCACTGAATTAATTATAACATAAAATAAAACTTTGTTTAACATATGTAAAGGATCTGTTCTCCAATACATTATTCCTTGTAGGGATTGAGATAGTGTTTTACCAAGTCTAGGAAAGCTATAAACAGGGAAGTAACCAGTGTTCAATGGTTGATTAGTAGTCTGGAAAAAAGATGTGGAACAACCAAAACAGATTGCTCAGCCTTAATGCCAGATCCATTCCTATTTTTTATTTTTTTTGCTTCCTTGCTACTATTCTTTTGCTTAAGCTCCTAAAGCCAGCTTGTCCATTTTCCAGTTCCTCTGAAAATATCTTATATAATTCCAAAATAGCCTTGAAATTATTTATTTTGACAATTTTAATGTTATAAATCCAAAAGAGGAATAGATATTTTGGCTTCTGGGTTGTCCCTAGGCAAGGGAAGAAATGAATCCAGTCTAATTCATATACTGTACTATGTATATATTTTTTTTCATGGCCTTAGGAAGACCCCAGAGCAGAAAGCTCTATATTAATTTTTGATGGTTAGTTTCTATTCTGATGAAAAGTATTTCTTTATATCTGCAACAGTTGAAGCAGCAAGAGCTAAAGGGCTCAGAAAATGTCAGCAATGCTTTTACAATTTAATTTTAAACTCAGGGCCATAATTGCAGAAAACTCATTTTCCTGAAACTCAGTTTGTATATCCGTCTGTGATAAAATAACTGAAAATATAATTGACAGATCTGACTTAGGTATTTTTCCAACTTGCTCCCCCTCCTAGAAGTGAGCAATGAGAATTGTAACATATAACATTTCTAATATGTTGTAAAAGACTGGTAAAATTCAAATTCTCTGCTATGTTAAAAATTAAAATCCAGCTTGACATGGGAATAGGAATATTTACCACTGAAGTAGATTTGTGCTGACATACATGCAGATGCTGTAAACCTGGTTCTTTGTGCTCACCTTGCTCTAATGGAAATTCAGGGACATACAGAACTGGACCCAGCATGACACTGGCAAAAAAATTTGGTGTAGCTCTGCAATGAGCAGTGCCCCCTCCTCTAGGTGAGCAAGGTAAATGGCTTCCATAATCTCCTCTGTATCTGTTTGGATGTCATTGGGTACTTAAAAACAAAAAGGTGGAACTGAACAATTCAATTAGTTGAAGACCTGGTTGAAATTTTGAGATGATTTGGCTGATCAATATTATGTGGGTAGACTTTGTAGGCAATGTCTTTTTTAAAGAATGAAAACATTTTTACACCTGTCTGGAGTTTTCTGTTGAAGAAGGCCCAGCTGGTAGAGAGTGAGTGATGTTTCTGCTTGTGTAGCACCTGCTTTTGATTTCAGAGGGGAAACAAGAAAATTACTTCTATGGGTGGTGACATTAAATACAGCTGTCCCCTGGCAGAAAACCTGTTTACCTCTATTTTACCCAAGTGAGAGCCCTTCTACATTGCATCATGGATAGGTTCAAAGACCCAGCTGTAATCTCCCAAAGGAAGAGACAGAAAGGGTTGCATTCCACAAAACTTTCCTGCAGTTATGAAATAAAGTTCAGTAACTTTGTAATTTTTATTATGCAGAGGAAGATGGGGATGACCAGAAGGATGTTTTTGATGGAACTGGGAAGAAGAAAAGGTTTCAGAGTAGAAAGCGAGCTGAGGTAGGAAAATGTTTGTGTTTTGAAATAACATGTATTTTTTTAAGCATTCTAATCCAATAAATATAGTCCTGCAAGTGACTGGGATTGAAGCTTTTGCCTATGTTTTTGGTGGATATACTTGACTTTTTCAATTATAAATATGTTTCAGGAGTTCAGTGGGTGTTCCTAATATGTGGTTTATTTCTATTGCCTTGTGGACAGGGTGCAGGGAAAGCACAAAACTTAGCAAAATCTCTCATTTTTCACTTTTAAAATGTGCATTTCTAAATTATCTTAAATCTGTCAATTATCATGCATCTGCATATAATTTGTGTCTTTAGCTCATCTGAATCAGTCATTGTTTATTTCCCCTTTGAAGTTAGGTTAAGATAGATCTAAATTTAATGGCCAATTTCAAAAATGAAAAAAGTTAAATATACAGGAATGGAAAATGATGGGTTGAGGGGGGCATTTGTCTACATCATCTCTGGTATTATAGTATTTAACATTTTTACTCTGATGTGAGTCTCAAAGTTATGTTATGCTTTGGTACATTCTGGAAGAGGACTGCAGAAAAATCTTAGGAATAAAATACCACAGATGTGGCATTTGAGAATGAAAACATACTCCAGATTCAGATTTGTCTGGTTTCAGTGAACCAACGCATTCTGATGGAAGCCTTCCTCCAAACAGTGCTTTACATAAGTGCTGGTTATGTCATTATGTAGTTTTCCAAAAGCTGGATCATTATATATGTTCTGTGCAAAGCTGGAGGAAAGCCAAGTATCGATCTGTGAATCTCTGGATCTGTACAAAGAGAGTATACAACTGGGTCCTCCCTATAAAAGCTTATTTCCACAGAGTGTTTTTTCAGTCCCATAAACTTTGAAAGTCTGAGGAAGAAGGGAGGGTGAGATAATTTGTAAAGCAAGATTCAAGCAAGTATTGAACAGAAGTAGGCAATTAGCATCTGATACAAAGCTAGTAGAATTCCTGGGGAAAAAAGAAATGCAGACTGCTGTTCTGCATTTTACATTAATAATTTGTAGCGAACTGTGTAAATGCTTTATCTGGGCTGCTTTGACACACAGGTATTTATTGCCAGTATTTCAGACTTTCTGTAAGTTGTATGAGGCAGGTGTTATGTTTAATTTCAGCTTAGCTGCTACTGGATAAAACAAAACTATTTTACTGT
Organism: Aegithalos caudatus; assembly: GCA_013389925.1. Taxonomy (NCBI): domain Eukaryota; kingdom Metazoa; phylum Chordata; class Aves; order Passeriformes; family Aegithalidae; genus Aegithalos; species Aegithalos caudatus. The sequence goes on along the minus strand of WEIU01023622.1, from coordinate 25,075 downwards.
TAGTTTTTGCTTTTGAAAATGCCAGAGGAAATGCTAAATTTCTTATGTTCTGTGCCAAGAAAATAGCACAGCTGTACAGGTACGAGAGGAAACTGGAGCACAGCAGCTAAACTGCTGCTGTGTGCATAGTTATGGCAAAGTTCCCAGCTCTGCAGCTTGGTACAAATACATAACATATGAATATTTTATATGAAGTGAAATAAACCACAGGAAGCAGAAGTTCTATGTCGCTGTTTGGTTTTTTTTTAACTCAAGAATAAAGATGTGTCAGTTTAATTGAAGTGGGACCTAGCAGGCTTAAATAATACTAACCAAATAGTATGTCATGGAGATTCACTTAATCTGTGTTTGTAATGTTTTAGAAAAAAAAAATAAATTAGGATTTATTTTTTTCAGTGGACTCTTCTTTGAAAGTTCCACTACATGGAGAGAAAAAAATTGTGCTATAGCATGACACATTTCTGAAGCACCACAGTTCTTTCAGTACCTTTTTTGTAGTTCCAAAATACAGTCTGTTCATTGCATTGGAGAGTTATTTGATAACAGTTTTCCATGGAGCGATTCCAGCATTTGTCATTATGATTTCATGACTTAATTAAATTGGTGATTACTCATTTGAATAAGGATCACAGAGATAGGCCAAGGGATTTTCTTGGTTTTCTGGAAGGTAATTTGCTTAGAAAGGTTGTGCAGTCTGCCTTTCACAGCACACATCATGTTTTGAAGTCCATGCTAACCAGCAATCTCCACCAGTGGTGTCCTCTCTGCTTCGACAGGCTGTTGGCTCAACTTCTCCAGGTGTTACAGAGGGTTGCAGAGCAATCTGTCAGGTCCATTGGAGATTTACTGTATATGCAAGAGGCTGTCACTATCATGGGTGAGCAGAAAGTCACAGAGACTTTCAAATGGATGTGGCTGCCATCAAGACAATTTATGTTCCAACTCTAGCTTTCCTTCTGTACAAATAGGGTCAAATAGTGACACTGCCTGTCTGTGCCTTTTCCACAAGGAGTTTAGGAATCTCTTGCCTGATAGAAATTAATGTTGCAGTATATTTTCTAGATAATTAAGTCCTACATGTTGATGGAAATTAAAAATTTTCTCCTTTCTCTCATGTTTTTTGTGTGGGAGGCAGCATCCTCGTGGGATGGATAAGGGAGCAGGAACACTCGGAATCAAAATTTCCTACCAAGTCTCTATTTTTCTAAACTTGCTAAGAAACATCAGCAGGCCAGATAGAAACTTACAGATCATCCTAAGTATGCACCTACTCTTTTCTTTAAATGTAGCTTTATTCCTGTGCATTATTTTCATGTGACAAGTACAGAAGTGTCTTTTTAATCTTTAAAAGGATCACTTTTTAATCAGGTGATCCTTTCCAAAGTTGTTTGAGTACAAGAACCAAAATTTGCTGCAATTACATTTGTGCTATTGTATTTTTAGGCAATGTGCACCATATTGATTAACGATTCAAGCTGGAAATTTTGTATTCTCTAAACCATCAGTTTTGTTATACTGGCTTTGCAACAAGGAAATGGTGTTTAGATGGAACACATAGTTCATAAGATTTAATTCATGAACATTTGGCATTGCCATATGTAATGAACGACTTCATATAAGTACAGAAAACTGAAGTTTCCAGAAAGATATTACTAGCTGTGAAGTTTTAAATAATCATTGTTAACTGACTTTTTAATGTTGCGAAGCTTTCACTCATTGATGAGGAATATTGGGAAGGGACTGCCAAGTGTTGACAAGCAGCCTTTTAATTATGGTACTGCTTGCATAAGCCAAATATTTTCAGAATTGCAAGGAATGTGTATTAGGTTAGTGTCTATGGAAGGTAAATGATCTTTCAAGAAAGAAAATGCTGCACTTACAGGAGCTGTCAGACTACAGCCTTTCCTCAAGACAGAGTCAGTGACCAGAACAAATATATGGTGATATGAAAAGTTAAGTGCTTCCCATATCCTAATGTTCAATATACACTACAATTTTCAGGAAGTGGATGGTAAATAAATACAGGAATAACAGGTCTGTATCTGTGTACAGTTGGATTCAGTGAAAAAAATCCAAACAACTTTTTGTGTACTTCTTGACAGTGATTCTGTCACTCATATTGTGGCTGAGAACAACTCTTACCTGGAGGTGCTGGACTGGCTGAAAGGACAGGGTGTGGGTGACAGCTCTAAGTTTGAACTACTGGACATCTCCTGGTTTACAGCCTGCATGGAAGCGGGAAGACCAGTAGATTCAGAAATAAAGTACCGTCTCATGGTAAGACAGATCCTGGAGGGTGAATACAGTGATATTCAAAATGAATGTCTGTGATTTTATTTATTTTTTAAACCTAAAATGTATATAATTGTGTTGTGTTATTATTTTTGAATTTTAATTTTTTTTTCTGTGACGTTTATATGAGTAATTCACACAGTTTTAATAGATTAAAAACACCTTCCACGCCTTCTTTATCAGTGTCTGGTAATACTGAGTAACTGTGTCATCATGGGTTACAGACTGGTAATACAGAGTCACAGAATGGTTTGGGCTGGAAGGGACCTTAGAGATCATCTAGATTCAAGTGCCCTGCCATGGGCAGGGACACCTTCCACTAGATCAGGCTGCTCGAAGTACCATTCAACCTGTCCTTGAACACTTATAGGGATGGAGCAACCACAGCTTCTCTGGACAATCTGTTTCAGTGCCTCAACACCCTCACAGAAAAGAATTTCTTCTGTAAATCTAATTCAAAATTCCCCTCTGCTGGTTTAAAGCCATTATACCCTGTGCTATCACTGTGCTCTTCTAACAAGTCTCTCTTCAGCTCTCTTGTAGCCCCTTTAATTACTGGAAGGTTGCTGTTAGGTCTTCCTGGAGCCTTAAGAGGCTGAACAGCCCCAGCTCCTTTGCAATATCTATCAATGAGGCATTTGTTGCTGTTTTGGTACTTGTGGTATTTAGTCAAATATGTCAATATCATGGTAAATATCCCAGGGAGAACAGTGTATTTCAATGGGCTGTTGATGCAATACTTGGCCTCCTCAAAACAATGCAAAAATATTACAACTTTTGCTGTTGCAGGGTGATCAGCTTACAGCTGGGTCCTTGAAGGACCTGTGAAGAGAAGACTGATGTAGTCTGTAGACATGTATTTACAGACTTGGCACCATCAAATAAAATTGTGCAAAGAGAAAAAAGTTTTATTATATTCTATTATCTCTCAATGGAAGCTCAAAGTCAGAGGATATTGTAAATGGCAGGCTGATTACTTGATGTGTGGTATTTGACCTTGATGCAATGGATGGTGATGTTTTCCCCTGATCTATATCTGACAAATTATCTAATAATTTCTCAGATTGGAGCATAGTGAGAAGCAGGGGTACTCAATACCTCACCAGAGACTGTGGGTGATGGGGGTTTGGTGGGGATGCCAGGCCTGCTGTGCCCAGCTTGTGCCAGTGAGCCATGAAATAGGCCCAGCACTGCAGCTGGATGCAGCTGCTCCCTCGTCCTGCACACTCTGAGCCTCGCGGTGATGGGCTTCATGTGCACCGGCTGAGAAATTAATTCATGTGTCAAGAGAGATACAAGTCTGATCTAAAGCTCTCTGAAGTAAAGGGAGGGATTCCTGCTGACTCCTGAGGGTCTGGATTAGGCTCTGTGTGAACTGTGACCACCCTGGGACCACAGCAGGATGTGCAGCTAGTGCCCTCCTCTGAGACACAGAATGCCTGAATATTTAATAGGACGTTGTGCTGTTTGCTGCTTCTTCATTTTGGTATTTAGATTATGAAGGATGATTCATAAATACCATCCTTTCCCAAGGAAAACTGTAGCTCCTATTTATTTTTTTCCAGTCATATTGCATTTTCATTGCCAGAAAATTTTTTCCAGGTTTTACATATAAGAATTACTGTTTAATAACAGTTTGGGTTGGGGGGAGGGGGGAGTGAATACACCAGATGGAGCTGTCGCTCTCAGACTCAGCATGGTTCCATGACAGAATGTATGTTTATGTTTTAAATCCTTCCAAGGATATATTTTTGCAATAAATTTATAACATTTTTCAGTGAATCTGCTGGAGGGAGAATAGACCAAAGGAATTAATACAAAAAGAAAAAAGAACCAAATGGAAGCCTTGTAACTACTGCTTTGTTTTATCTTACAGGCCATAAAAATATAAATACAGGAAATGCAAAGAAGTTCTCTAAACAAGTAGTGCATCAAAACCATGAACAAATTCCTGTGAACATCCCTGAGAGTTTCACATCAGCATTAAATAAACCAAATTACCTTTTTATGTACATTCTTAATTTCAGCAGTATGAGGAGACCTATAGATTCAGATAGCTCAGAAAATGTTTCCATGATTTTTTTTTTCCAAAGCAAGAAACACCTTTGTCTTTCTCCAAAATTTGTCCAATTTTTTTTAAGTCAATGAGAAGGTAACTGCCTAAGCTTTTTATAAAACTCCTTTTGTAATATTGATGGAGCATAAACTTCTGAAAAAGGTATCAGTACTGTCAGGAGATCATTATTATACTTTGAGACTGGTCTGCAAATACAAGCTTCTGTTTTTATTGAAACATAAAGATTTTATGCTAATAAATGTAGAGTACAATTAAGGAAGCTAGTGACAGCTATACTGTTATTTTTAAGGCTTATAGTTAAGACCAATCTTAATTATATAGTTGCTCTAAAGTAATAAACATTTTGTAAAGCAAGCAAGGAGAAAACAAGAATTCTAGGAGTGTAGTAAGTTTAAAAATAATTTTATTGTTGCCATGTCACCATGCTAATTCTTTTTTCTGCCTTGAGAAATGAGGAAAGATTGAAGTAAAGGTTAATTTTCTTTTAAAGTACTAGACTGAACTCATACATAATGTAATTTAATTGGAATTTCACTGAAGACAAATTTGGTTCGTTATGTCAGACTTGTAAAATGTGAAATGAAAGTGAATTAACAAACCTTGAACTCAAGCTAGATCATGAAGGTTTTGAAGTAAAAGGAATGGATTGCAGTAGGGCAGTGTTTTGGGTGAAATCTTGTTCCCTTGTAGTTTTGTGGTCAAATTTCCATTAATATCAATAGCAGTAAGATTTCATCTTTCAGGTCCTACAGTAGCCTATTTGGAAGGTTATTCTTCATCCAGGACATTTGTTTTACTGCATTAGTAAAAAGAAATGCCCTTCTCCATGAAAAACAAGGGGAATAAAGTCAGAGTTACAGATCATTAGCTAACATCCTAATTACAATTGTCATTAAAGTATATCTTTCTGTGGTAGTGAATGATCCAAGAGATGCTCTGATGTTAGTGATTTATAGGGAATAAAAGGTTGGTTGACCAGATTTAAGATGGACAGAATTATTATTGATTGATTCAGTCACAGTTGACTTTTAGGGTTAGTAGCCATCATTTAGTTTAAGAAGCTTTGGAAATATGGTAGCCAAATATCTACTTTAAAAGGGAAGGAAAATATTTCTGTGACAAAGAAAGTTGTCCAGAGACAATTTTCCTACCACAAGCAGATGGGTATCCTTGACAATAGCAGGACATGGACATTAATAGTTACCCAAGGGCATTCCCACATGCTAGAAAGTACTGATGTTTCCTGGGTTATGGAAGAGAAAGAGGCAGAGGGGAGGATTTCAGAGGGATAAAAAGAGTGGAAGAGTCCTGTAAGGGTTGCTGCACACTCAGCAGCCTTAAGAACTGTGCTGTGACTGCATGTCTTCTGCCTTTTCCTCAGTCAGAACCTAGAAGTTGTTAGCTAATTAGTTGGGGGGAGGGGTTGTTTGTTTTTGTGGGTTTTTTCCATATAAAGGAAAAGAGATTGATTTATTTGAACAAAGGATTTTTCTCCACATTAGGGAAAGCAAGTGCCATCTTTTGATCCTTTGTCTTCTCATGTGTCAGGAAAGCATCTCATTCTGTTTCATTGTGAAAGAGAGAGGCTGTAAGTAATGGAAGAAATCCTTCATACTGACAATCAGAGTTTCTCAGGAAATAAAAATGAAACTTATCAACTGTCTGCCTTCTCTTCAGAAAATGCTGGATATCAGAGGACTTTATTATTTGGTCAATGCTGCCTGGGCTTTGCTAAGCTGCTGGCTGGTTGTCTCTGTGCACTTCATTCACTGCTGCTTCATTTTCTCCCCGTTATTTCCTTATGTCTTTATACTTCTTGATGTGTTAAAAAATAATTTGACAAAGAGCAAAGCAGTCCCCCACAAGATTAATTCTGCAACCAAGTCTGTCTGCTTTACAAATCGGTGCTAGTGTTAAAGGCTGTTTCTCCTGCTTATGCCATGTGGAAAATGTCACTGTGAAAGAGTAGCAAGTGACATTCACTGCAGCCTGGATGTGGGTAGAAACTCTGACTAGCTGTAGTGATTAAGTAGCCTACACTTTTGGATATTTTTCAGTGGTTGCCCTTGTGCAGTGTACTGCAATTTCATTTTAATGTGGAGTTATCTTAAAAAAAAAAATGCTTATACTTTCCATTTTTCTCTTATCTGTAGTTGCTTCTTCCCAGTACTAGAAATTATTTTTGATGTAATGAGTTTCCAGGATTCCTTGTTCTACACTGTAATTGTTATTGATGGAAGTTTAGGTTTGTCCTGTAATCTGTACAATTTTTTCTCCCATCTGGTTTTCCCACCAAATAGCAATATCAATTTGGCTCAGACAGATCATTTCCATAGTTCACATGCAGGCAACATAATATTCCCTGCAAATTATACTGTAGTAATTATTGTTTGCCAGATGTTTTTGCTGTTAATTTCTATCCAAAATTTCATCTGTTTTTATCTATAATCAAGTCCAGTTAACTAAATGCGTAACTCTTACTGATTAAGGGAAGTGCTCAAATATCTCTGCTCAGGCAGGAATAGGATGTTTATGCCCAGTCTACCACACTCTAAAATGCATAGGTTTTTTGCATTAGTTTTGCTCTCCTCCATAATACCAGCCAATGCTGCGTGTAAGGCTATTGTTCTTTGTATGTCTGTGTCCTAGGAAAGGTAACAGCTTATTATATATTCTATTCAGTAACATTCTGTTTGTTCACAGTCTTTGCAGCTGGCACTACCATCTCAAGCAGTGTATCAGCACTAATCAGTCATAGTTTATATGATTTAAAATCAATTTTAAAATATAATTCATGAATGTGTGCAGAAGTGGATGAGTTGTGTTGTTGCCCTGACTGAATCCCATTTTGGTTATTCCCAAGACTGGACTGGTCTTACACATAAAATAGCTTTTTTCCTTTCATGGTATGCTATGGAAACCACCATATAATTCACTGCTTCTTCAGTTGTGCAAGCAAATACCTTTTCTGTGTGTGTGAATACTGTTATTTAACTTCTTTGTATCAAATACAAAGGCAATTTAGCATGAAATTATAATGGGGGTGTGGTTATGAAGATATATACACATGCTTATAGATTGCTAGCCTTTTGTCTGTGTGACTGAATACAGGGGAAAAAGAGCTCTTCATTCCATTATTGGTGTGAAAAATTCTTTTACGTATCTTCATGATATTTTTTGTTAATATTGAACCCTTTCCCTGTGGCTTTTGGATAGTGCGATGTAATAGGTTTTTGACACAGCTGCCAAAAGTTTGCAAGCAAAAGGACCAAGAGCAAAAAAATATAGAGAACTGCTAAAGGTACTTCATGTTTCTGAAGTATTTCAGATTTGGCACATTGAAGAAAGTAAAGGAATTGAAGGACTGGATATATAAAGCAGCAAAAAACCAAAGTGTTAGATTGCTTTTTTTCTAGGTGCTTCCTGGTCAGGACATTCCTGTGCTGAGGACTTGTGCTCTGGACTCTCTTTTGCCAATGGGGAAATGACTCTGAATCCTGCCTTTCAAGAAAATTCTCATCTTTCAGGGGTGGCTTGCCCACAGACCTGTATGACCTTGGTCTATTTTGCATGGAGCAAAATCAGGTGAAAAGTGGATGAGCATGGAGATTAGGAAATACACAATCAAGTCTTGGCATCTGTCTCCTTTTTCTTGCTTTGGTGAATGTGGAAAAATGATGTCTGGATTGGATCAGCATCTATGGGAATTGGCTAACGGAGAAACCACATCACCAACTCGCTGTTGGGTGAAAATGGCATGGTGATTACTCTTCTGTAGCTGTTTATAAATGTTTCCTTCACTCTAAAATGACTCCAAAATCAAACATTTACCTTAATGAATTAAATCCAAAAGAAAAAAAAATTCTATAATTTTACCTGAAAGAGGGGAGAAAACTTTATTTCAAATTCAAACAAAAAAATTTCCTCCACTACTGAATTTAGCTAGAGCCTGTGAAAAAGTCAGTTGAACATTTCTCTTTGGTCTAATATCCCTAATCTTGTATTGAATAATCTAGTGTTTTATGTGAAAACTGTGTTTTAGAGCTTATCTGCTCTTAAAGCTTTGTAGTTTTTCAAACTTACTGCAATAGTGAGAGTAGTAGAAACACACAACATTTAGAAAG
>WEIU01023622.1:0-16577 GCA_013389925.1 Aegithalos caudatus | reverse complement strand
CAAAAATTTTAAAAATTTTTTTTTTTTTTTTTTTTTTTTTTTTTTTTTTTTTTTTTTGTGGCAGTGCCACCTTAAATGCCCTGCAAGCACTTACTGCAGAAAATCAAAAATCCCAGTAATCACCAGATAAACTGTACTGTCAGTCCAGTCAATATGAAATCAACTGTTTTTCATAGGAGGATGACAGGAGCATTATTATTTTCTTGCTTGCTCCTCGAAGATTTGTATTTTGGGCTCATGAAATGTACTTTTTTATTTTTAGGATATTTGCCATGAGTATCACTAACTCTTCTTTTTTTTCACTCTTGTTAGGAGCAGTGCCAATTTCCTCCTCTGAATACACCTGAATTGGAAATGCCAGCATTTATTGCAACAAAAGTATCTCAGTATTCATGCCAGAGGAAGACAACTTTGAATAACTACAATAAGAAATTCACGGTAATATTTATTCTATCCATAAAATAAAAAATAGTATAATTAGAATAATTACTGTAATACTCACCTCAGTATTTTCTGTGGCACCCTCAGCAAGTTCATCAGTAAACAGGCAGCATAATAACAATTTTAAAAGTTATAAATCTGCCATACTTAAATTAAAATTGAGTGCAAGCTTAATTGCATCCTCTAAGTATTGCTGAAAGCTTAACACAGTGGATCTTTAAATACATTAGTAGCTTGTAAACACATGAATTTTTAAAACAAATGATAGAATAACATTCCAAAAATGTCTTTTAGCCTTTCATCACAGTCTTATTCGACAAGCTGAAAGTATGATAAACAAAAGTTTGGTTTAGGTGAGTCCAAGGTTCTTCACAGTTACTGTCCTGCCTTTTGGTTTGTCCAAGAGTTCAGTTCTTCAAAGTATGGTTCTAAACTTTTCACAACTGAGCAGTTATGAAAACAGACTCTATGTTAATTACTTCAGCATCACAAACCTCCTTTTGAATTGTCTAGATAGAACAGAAATCTCAGAGACTGTTATATATCCTAGTTAATACTCATAAAATTGCACATTTCAGAAGGTATGAATGGACTGAGACCTCTGGTTTAAATTCCTCTGGAGTTATTGTGTTTAATGGCTTCTCCTGGCTGGCTCTAAATACTCAGCGACCACTATGCAAAAGGAAACATGTCTCAGAGAATGTATTGTAGTGCAGTCTAAATATATGTGCCATAGTTACATGCATATGTTTCAAGTCTAACATCAAACACCTCCTCATTTTTCTAAAGCTTTATTTTGTTGTTTTTTTTTATTTTGTTATTATTTACAATTTTTATGATTCTACTTTGTGTGTTCCTGTAAATGCATACAAATATGTCAAGAAAATATTATTTGTAAATCCATATAAAAAGAATAGCAACGGATACCAGTTATTTGTGAATATAAACCCTTTACACGGTAAATACTAAAACCTCTGGGAATTCAGAACTAAAGATAAACCTGCGAGCAACTCAAAAAGTCTTGATCTGGGAATGCACAGTTAAAAATGAAACAACCTAAAATTCGGCTTGTAGTTATGCTTTGGAGTAATCAGCAAATACATCAAATATATGTTACTATTTATGGTAGTCAAGTAAGTGAAACAGTTTGCTTATTTACAAAAAGTCCCTTTTTGAGCAACATGATGTGACTTGAGTTTTGACCCTGTTTTGAGCCCGAGGTTGGACTAGAGACCCCCTGAGGTCCTTTTCAACATTCCCAAAACTGCTTCTTTTGAAATGGCCATATTTCCCCACCTCCTACTTCAAAAACAAGGCTGGGATTGTAACCATTTAACCTCTTGAAAGCAGCAGCTATTTTTCACTGTTTATAAATATCAAATAAAAGCTGCTGTAGGGGAAAATGTCAGACCAAATATGGTATGACTGAAACATTATGTAAAATACCAAACTTCTTGGAGAAATAGGTAGGAAGTATCTTAGTTCTACACTTCCTGACAACAGTAGAATGTGGGATTTGGTTCTTTGATGAATTTTCTGTATTACAATAGTTTGTCAGATGTTCTAAAAGTAAAAAAATAAAAGGAATATGACGGATAATGGCAAAGTAAAATGGTTGCTCCCAGAAGGCACAGAGTTGTTGATTTAATTGTCTTTAGCATTTAGATCACATCCACTGAGCAGTTTCTGTTATACCTGTGTTTCACAGAGGCAGTCCCTAAATTACTTCCAGGTTTATCAATGTAGCAGTCTTAATGTCAAAGTACAGCCTGTATTTGGTAAGTGAGTTTAGCTGAACACATTAGAAGTGGGGCAGTTTGATGGGAGTACTGAGATTCCCTTCTATTACCCTATATATCAAACATTTCTGAGTCTGGGTAGACACTGGGCTTTGTGCTGACAAAGGTGTCATTTTTCCATCTTCAACATATTTTGAGAGTAACTCTCTGGGCTCATGCTGTGTTTTGTTTCTGGAGGTGGAACTGGGCAAATTTACATTGTGTGAGTCTGTCTAGAATCAGCATCTGAACAGCTGTAATGAACTCCTCAGGCCTGTTGCACTTATTCCTCACAGCCAAAGCTGGCAACGACAGCTCAAGGGTTGGGTGTTTATGGCCTGCCAGAATTGGCCCATGCCTTGGAGAACTGCCAGTTAGTCTGCCTGATGTCACAGGAGCCTGATTTTTAGATTTGTTGTTGGTTTTTTTTTGCCTTGTATTAATCCTGTAATTCACGTTCTCAAATAAAAGCATTCCAACAGATTTTTCAGTGCAAGCACTTAGCAAATGCACCAAAGCATTGGTATAATTCACTTGTGCATGCTGTGGGCAGCCAACCATTAAATGACAGATTTTCCCTGGGTCAATACCATACATCCTGAAAACTGGGTCCAAACCATCTTGAGTTATGTGTTGATGGTAGCATTTTGTTATAACAACCTTATTCTGTGAGTCAGGCTTGTTCCCTTTTCTTGCAGATTTTCTCTGGTTAGCTTGTTTTCTGATCACACACATAAAAGGGGTACAAGGCTCTTATTTGCTAATGCATTTTTTTGAGGAAATCTTGGATTCTTCCTTTTATGGACTTTGCCCTGATATGTTGTATCTAGTTTGCCTTTCAAATCAGCAGTAGTTGCATTTGAGAGGGTGCAGTAATTACACTGAATAGTCACTAATAGGCAGCAATGTGGGTACTGCAGGATTTTTACGTCCTCGTTTCTTGGGAGTGGCACTTGAGGACTTGATTTCTGAAGAAATTGTTAATTAGTCATCCTTTTTACTCTTGAGTCCTGCTCTGTGTGTATTTCATCATGCAAGACTACTTATTTTAAAAAATAACAGAGCTATTTAATGAGAGCTCATGAGGAAAAAGTGGAGGTTTAATATACTAGGTGCAATTTCTATGTCCAAATGTCGCACGTTTCATGTCTCTTCCAATAGCCAGAAAGTAACTTGAAGAAATTTACAACAAACGAGTTTTACACATGGAAGAAGATACAGATGAGTTGACAATAACTGCAGATGCCAAGGTTTTTAATATTATGTTCAGAGTGGGGCAAATCCCAGTCAATTAATTTATGAGCTGTGTATTGAGGCTTGTTGTGTGAGGAACACACTAAGAATATCAGATGCCAAGGAGTAGACAGTGGAACCATGTTTTAGTTCATGGAGTACAGATGCAACTGCTTCAGGTCTTGGTGCAGGCTTTGGGTGCCAGTGCCCTGTGCCCCACAGCCTTGGGGTGTGCAGGCTGAGAGCCCCTGCCCCAGCTCTGCTGGCCTGGATGTCCAGGAGTGCCCCTGAACCCCTCACCCTGCTCACAGCTGGGCTGTGCCTGCCCAGATGGGTAAAGCTGCAGAACAAAAGAGCAGAACCTTTGAGTAGAGTCTGTACCTTAGCAACTTTCCTTTATGTTTGTCTTAAATATTAACATTATTATGGGATATAATATTAAAATATTGTTCTCTGACTTATTTAGAGATATCCTCCCTCTCCCACTGAAAATATACACTTGGAGGCTGCATTGTGTTTTCTTGTGTTAAAATAAAAGGAGTCATTCTCCTGTGCCCAGGAGGGGTTGTTGGATTTGAATACTAATATCAGACTGCAATAAAATTCAGAAAGACATTATTCTGTGAGGAAAATACAATTTAATTCTTACAGAAGAAACTAATTAAGTCAGAGGCAAATGGTTCTGTGATTCTGAGGCTTATTGCTAATGCTACTGGATGTTTCTTTGCTTTGGCTGTTATTCATGGTAATGAGAATGTGGATGTTTAGCATGGGAAAGACGCCTGGTTTCCTTTCCACTTAGTTAGAGAAAAATAAAAAAAAAATATTTCTTTCTTCTTTTGTATCTATAGAAAAAATGTATCAGTTATGCCAGTGGCTCAAACAGTTATTATTATTATTATTATTTCATTTAAAAACATACCTCTGAAGATCCTCAATTTTTTTTATAATGAACTTGGGAGCTGTGTAGTAGAAAACCACTAACTGAATGGATACTCTTAATAACATGTAATATCCCACTGACATAGCTTGCTTCAGTAAAAATTCTGCAGTCTGTGCCTCTGAATTACAATGTGAGTATTTGCAAAGCACAAAATACCTATTCAAAATTAATTGATGGTTTGGTCTAAGGAGTAAACACGTATTCAGATTTTTAGGATAAATGGGAAGGTGCTTCCTAAAATACAGAGAAAAATCTTTTCAGCAGTTTAAATCTGTGTGATACATCCAGTCTATGTTGCTTTTTTGCATATTAATATATGCAATATACATTTTGTATTTTATATTTCTTATTACACAGTGTGTCTTATGTAGGCCATTGTTATGGGATTAACACTGTGACTGCATTTCTGTGCTGTGTCAGCAGACCTTTTTTCACATTTATATTGTTTTCTTTTGCATAATGTGGAATAATACAAAAACTTCTCATGAATTCCACTCTGTTTCCAGAAATGAACTTGTTATTGTTCATTGATATGAGGAGCAACTGGAGCTAACATTTATTTCTAGTAATGGTGTTTATGCAGGGACCCTGAGCTCATGCACATTGTGAAAGCAGTGAAGCCCTGGAGTGTCCACAGTCCTAACAGAGTGAATGGAAAGTGCCAAGAGAAACAATGGGAGGTGTGAGGCAGCTTTCCGAGCTCTCACAGCAAGGCTGTGAGTGCAGGCATGGCAGCAAGACAAGTGCCCTTCATGAAGCTGTAATAAATTCTTTACAAAACAGATTAGTTTTAAAATATGTTTTTTGGTGTAATATTTGTGATTTCTGTTCTAGCAGAGCCTTAAACTGAGTTTATTAAAGACTGTTTTGCAAATAGCAATGGACCTGCTCTGACAGAGTTGTTGAAATGAGCAGGGTAGTATGAAATAGCCCATGGGAACATTAATTTGTTTTGCTTTTCTGCATGACTTGTACTCTGATAATCATGCTGGATGTTATTGGGTCAGCTGTTCAGCAGACAGAAACTAGTGTGGTCTTACTGATTGATTTTCAGAAAAAAAATAATATTCTCATATATTAGTTGAGCATCTTGCTCTTTTTCTTGGTTTCACATGAGTGATTTTTAGCATTTATAGTATTTTAGTCTACATTTTTTGCATATGTAAGGCGATTACTGGTAACTTTATGTTGTTAATGATATTTTATTTTTTTAGTTCTTAAATACCAGATATTGAGATTCAGAATTCCTCTTTACATCTCCCACCTTTCTTATTTTTAGCACAGTTCAGCAAAATCCTAGTGCTCTTTTGGATCTGTCTCACTGGAATCTGGAAGTGCATTTAAATCCCAAATTTTTCCATGGTCCAAGTCTTGCCAACAAACATTCCACAATTTGGGAGAGGAAGTAAAATTTTCAGTAACTGAAGTACTGAAATGTTTTAATTAATTTAATTAGAGCAGAGTACTCTGAAGGTAATGAAATTCCAATGTGCTGGCAGTCTCTGGAAATTTAGTTTCCTTTTAAACTGATACTTTTAAAACAGGTAATCTGAATATTGATCTGATTGATAAGGTGAAGGAGGTATGTAAGACATATAATAGTTTAGAATAAATGGTCATTAACTTTCCTTTTTATCTCACCATAAGTAGACTTCACCAGAGATCTATTAGATTGTAGATTTTTCTTAAATAATATTAGAGTTTTATATGCTTTTCCCCTCTAGAATATTACTCAATATGAGCTATACTATTTAATGGACAGCAAGTCCAGTTGCTGTCCTTTTTTTAAAAAAAAAAATTTATCAAAAAGAATATTAAAATAGTTTTATGTTAAAAGACAGATCTATAATTAGTTGCAGCATTTGCAGGCAATGTGTGTTTTTTTGCACAGAGAATAATTAATATTCCATAGTCTTTAATTGTTTATTTTAGACAGCTTAATGAGCTTCACAGAGCCAGGAAAACACTGAAAAATGTAAACTAGAATCATAAAAAATTATTTGATTATATTTTCTCATTGACTATCAACAGCCTCTGGGTAAAATGCTTCATGTGATTGTATTTTTCAATAGTGATGGTGACACAGCTGTTCTGAGAACTGCCCTCCTGCCTGTGGGAGGGCACTGACACCTCTCCACAGCAGGGTTGGTGCTGGTATATGCAGACACAATTATCACAATGGCTGATTATTCAGTGTAGAACACTTAACAGATGTGCATATGGGGGGTTGCCTTTTGGGAGTGAGAAAAAACATCCCAGGACATTCTGAGCACTTTAATCAAGAAGATGGCTTGGCCAGTCTCTGCCATTATTAACACATGCTGTTGAGCAGTGACTTTTGGGAACCACTTTTCTGGCATTATTTATCAATGTACACTATTTAAACAAGAACGTAGCAATTGTATCTTTTTAGTTCTGCCCCTGGTTAATGCTTTTAGTATTAACTGGAGTAAGAAATTTCTTCGCAGACACTGCTTTCATGAGTATTTATGCATACAAATTATAAAGAAAGAAAAAGCAATCAAAAGTAATCTTTATTTTGTGAGTTGAACTGTAAATCTCACTTGAAGCAACAATTAGCATATACTATTCCATAGTAAGAAAGACTCTTTGGAGCTGATAAAGAATAAAAAAATGTTAGAATTTGGGAGAACATCCAGAAAACCCCAGAGCAGAAGAAACCTCTGACTCGTTATCCCACTTGTAGAATATATTTCCCAATTTGCTTTGCAGAACTGTCTGTGCTGTGTCTTTTCTTCCAGATACAAACTGGGATGAATCCATGTTGCTTGTGACCTCAAACTGGTAGTTTCACCTTTTTCTGCATTAGTTCTCTTTCTAAATGCAAACTATAATGTGCCTGTGTCTTACCAAAAGGTCTGTAATTACATACAACATAATCTGCCAACTAAATAAAGATCTTAAGTGTGGGAAAAAAAAAAAAAGGCAGTTGAGTAGATCCAACAATTAGCTACTGCAAAAGATTTATAGACAGATGTTAGGAAGCTAAGGCTAGTGCATTATTTTTCTAATAGATTTTGTTTGTTTGTTTGTTTTTTAAAATTTCCCCAAAGGAGCCATTCTCTCTCTTCTTTTTGATTCCTTATACCCAAGGGCTAGTTGAATATAAATGATATTTGAAACTTCCAGATCAGGTGTGTTGCTAAAACAGATGTCCTTCTCATGAGCTCCTTCATGAAATGTTATGAAAATAGAATTTCACAGCCCTTACTAATTAGGGTAGCTGGTAAATAAATATGCAGCTAAGGGAATGATTCTTAGAGTGGGACCGATAACAGGTGGCTGATTCTTAGGGAGACTAAGTAGTGAAGTTACACTGTTGATATAGAATAAAACAAATTGTAGCAAGCTCTATTTTTCTACACTTTAACATATTAGTGCAGGGAAAAAAAGGGGGAAATGTAGTGGTTTTGTTCAGCTCCAGTACCTGTTTCCTTCTAAGGAAATACTGTCAAAACAATTAAGATCTCATAATGTTTTGTTAAGAGGAATCGTAGGGTAAGCAAATAATAATGTTTTCCTGAAGATTTACAGTAAGACTTTCATTTTGTTTCAATGAGACTATAATATTTATTATGTAAACAACACACCATGTCAGATGGTCCATTTTTATAGAATTGACCTAATAATGAAATCTAATATGTATCTATTCTACATCTATTGTAAAAAGTATGTTTAATTTTAATGAATTGTTCTATTTTAGTGATCTAAATAATGGTAGCTCAAGTGAAATCTTGTTATTGTTTAAATGAAGCTGTATTCATTCAATACAGGGTGATAGATGCTGTTTTCTATTCCATAGATGTAATAAAGAGCTGACCTCACTGGATTTACTGTCATGTCAGTCAGTGGGCTTGGGACAGATTCACCTGGAGCTATTACACATGTAGCATTTAGCATGTACAAGGCCTGCTGGTTTTTACTGGCATTTATCTTCCAATATAAAGCACACAAAAGGAAAATCTAAAATTACTTTTCTTTTAACTATATGAACTCTATATTCCTTACAAATGAAATGAAATTTGAGACTAAACATGAAAAGTGAGGACAGGACTTTTTCCATCCTACTTTCTATAGCAGTCATTGCTCTGGTAAGCCATTTGTTGTCTCTTGATTTTAGTCATACCTGCTCCAAAAACATTTCTGAGCAGGCACTTGACCTACAGCTCTGGGAAGTGGTAACTGCAGGCAGATGCACACCGACAGCCACTTCTCTGGATTCTACATAAATATTCTGAACAGTAAAAGTCTCTTCTAATAACAGTCCACCCTTAAGCATTCTGAAGAAATCACTTAATTTTGCATTCTTGAATTTTTTTGAGTTTTGTGCAAGATTTCATTCAGAACTTGTTTTTCTAGCTGTTAGTCTAACTAAAAGGCTTCATAAATTCTTAGGTTATTCACAAAATTATTTTTCAGCATTGGTTCTCTCTCAAAAGCTGATATTCTACAGTGGCAAACAGCAAAAAAATTCCTCTAAACTACTGTGTGGTCTATTCCCTGCATTTCATTTCTAAAATTTGCTGCTATTAATATATATTTTTATATATATATATATATATATACACACATATATATATATGGATTGTTTAGAGAAAAAACAACTATACAGACTTTCTTCAGGTATTTTTGAGTGCAATGTTACATAAACCAAACCATGGATAGTTAAAGAACCATAAAGGAAAATGTTTCTATTTTCAAGGTTATACATCTGAAAAATGAGGGAAATGAGAGTTTATTCCCTAAATCACCAAGTAGAAGCATGGCTACATGTTCAAAACTATGAAGGTGGTTTCCAGTATTGCCACAGTTTCCTATTTGGTTGTGTCTGAAAATGCAGATGTTAGAAGCTGATCTGATGGATTACTTTTGGTTGGGCATAATTCTAAAAAATTATGGTTCTACTTGATGCTGATTTATAAGATCTGCACAGAATACAGAAGGTAAACCTCACAAAAGGCTTTCAAGCTTGGCTCTGCTACAAATCAAAAATTTTTCTTACATTTGTCTTTAAAATACAATTTTTATTATACCTGGAAAAATTCATGTTGCTAGAAAATGAGTCTGCTTTTTTTTAGGAACTCTATCTTTTCACCCTACTGTAAAGAAGTAATTGCTGAATTAGCATACAAAGTAACCTTTCTAAGGAGCATACTGCATATTTTAGGCTTTTATTAAGCTTTAACTTTTTTTTTTTTTCTCTGCCTTCCCCTGTCCCAGGATGCTTTTGAGGTAATGGCTGAAAATTACGAGTTCAGAGAAAATGAAATACTCTGCCTGGAATTTCTAAGGGCAGCTTCTTTGCTGAAATCTCTTCCATTTTCAGTAACCAGAATGAAAGATATACAAGGGTTGCCCTGTGTGGGAGACCAAGTCAGAGATATCATTGAGGTAATGTACTTCTAAATTATCTGCCAATTGATTCTTTTACAGATCAACATTTACAGGTCACAGAGAGGAGCTTTGGTATCTATGGTACACAACTTTCTGCATTTCCTGTAATAACAATGTGTTATCTGTGTTTCTAAGAATGGAATGGGTTTTGGACACCTTTTGTACTGTCATGGAGCCCCCACTCTTAGGAATGAGGGTGACAAGTGAATAAATACAAGGGAATAAATAAAGCAGTATCAGCTTTGGATATAATTTCTAAGGGCTCACTCTGATTCAGAAGCTACAGATTAACTGTTAATAGTTTTGTTCATGTTACTTCTGCCCTTAGCAACATCACTTTACTCACCTGAATGCTTTATTAGAAATATTTTTTTTCATGGAAGTGATAAATATTTTAGTACTTTAATGTTACATCTTACCTTGCTATCTCATAGCAAGTTATATATAGTTATAGCAGAGCCTTTTATCCAGGTGATGGATGAACTCTACATTCTTACTGGAACTTGGAGTATTCCCTGTGTTTTTCTTTAGTTGTTAGCCTTTTCAAGAGGCACATCTCTGAGTGCTGCTATTCCAGCAGGCAGCTGATCAGGGGTCTCAGCTGTTTGGAGGGGTCATTGCTGAGTGTTGTGCTTTGCTCTGGCTCCTCATTTGCCCCATTCCCCCAGTTCAGAATGGAGCCTCTGAAGTGCTTTTAGTACCTTGTGGGGGGCTGGGGTTGCAGTCATGATCCCACAGAAGATAGGATGGTTTGTTGGGCTTATATTGGTGGTTTTCTTTGTTAGTTTTGATTTTAATTTTTATCAGAAACACTAAAATAATCACACACTCCAGAAACAATGTAATTGTTCTTACAATGGTCTTGTTTTTGAGAGTAGGAAACTCAACCAAATAATGAAATCTAATTTTCAGGACAAGTAATTGATAGCTTATGATAAATAACTGCTTTCTGGCTGTGACTTTATGAGTAAATAATATATTCCATGGTCCCAGTTTCTACTTCATCCTTGAGTAAATTTATGAGTAAGTAAGTACTGTGAAATTTATTCTGTGGTTCCAGTTTCACCTTCATCCATCAGTAATTTTCTATCTTTAAAAGGGTTGCAGAATTTGATCCTAAGGGAATAAAAGAATATGCTTGCTAGGGGTTCCCTTTACTGATTGAAAAAGATTGAAAAACTTGATTTTAGATTATTTCACTAAATCTTATAATTGTGGTACAATCTTACAATTTATTTTCAAATTTATTTTTATAAGTAGTATTTTTCTTTGTTTAGGAGATTATTGAAGAAGGAGAGAGTTCTAGAGTTAAAGAAGTGTTAAATGATGAGCGATACAAGGCATTTAAGGTAAATCCTTTGAGTTTTCTTGCTGTTGTTTAAAATTTCCCTCCCTTTAGTAGAACTTTGACAAAGCCATCAATTTTATTATAAAGGGACAACTAATGTGAAGTACAAAGAAATACAAAGGTCTTGAATAAAAAGAAAGAGAAATTGAGAAACAGTAATGAGGAATAATGTGAAATAACTTCCTATTTTAATTAATGTGATGTATACATAGCTGCTCTTAAGTAATGTAATGAAACTTATTCTTTGCTATAAGTTTAATGTGATGTTGGGTTATTTCTGCCTCAGCTATTTATCATTTTAACACTACTTCATTTTATTCTTCTTCATTTTAACACTTTTTCATATTTATTATACATCATAAATACCAGATGAAGAAGATGATCTATTGTAATTCTCTTTTGTGTGAGGCAGGAGGACTGGAGCTGTTCTTTAGGCAGATTGTAGAGTCTTAGTCATGCAACTTCATAGTTGCAGGGAATCTAAACCACATAAATACTGCAGTTCTCATTACTGAAATATTTATTGAATCCTCCATTGGAAACATGTAAGATGAACAATTTTTTTTTTTCAATTTTATCTGCGTTTTTGATCTTTATTAATATCCTCTGTCTTCAGAAAAATTAAAACAGAGTAAGACAAATGGGATTGTTCCATTCTCCCTGGCATCACTCACTTTTACTTCAGCTATCCAAAGGTTCTTCCACTCTCTGACCTACAACACAGCTGTGGAAGGATGTTCAGAGACAGTTGTTGATGCCACCTCTACCAATATTCAAAAAGAGGCGTAGATTCACATGTATAGCAGGATTCAAGAAGCAAACTTGATTATTAATGCATGATTTCATTACAGCACGATTGAGGAATGGTATTAAATCTTACACTTCAAGGTTTAAGAAAATCTCTTGGAGATTAGAATAAAACCCATCAGGAGACAAGTGATCTCAAGTATGCTTTATGCCTTGTTCCACATGCAAAATTACAACAAACTTCCTTAGGTGTGTCTCTTCTTAGCTGGGCATACGTCTCAACATTTTGTTTAAATCAGTTGTAACCGGTTGTTTCCACCAATTTTTTAATGAGATTCTAAGAAGTATCTCATATTAGTGAATTCCTAGATTTTACTGTTTAGCATAGTCCTGATGCCTGCTGCTTCATTTTTCATGGCTTAAAAGATCACTACTGGCCCCATGGTTATCAAATTACTGAGTTAAAATATAGTCAATGTTTTAGATGTAGGGACATGCATTGGCAGGGTCAGTTTGCCTCCCTACAGAAGTGGGGGCTGCAGAGAGTATAATTTGTTTCACCAGCTGAAAAGAAGCAGTGCCCCCACACACGACTGGAGAAATGGGCTCCCTGTTACTTATGCTGCACTGCTGGCAGCATCTGTAGCTTCTATAAAATGCTAAATATCAATAGATCTTACAATGGAAAGAAAAAAAAAAAACACTTACGGATTTTTCCCCCTAAAACTTTGGGTGCATAGAATCCTTTTCCTTTAGTTCTTTGTCTCAGTGTTAATTAAGCCTCCTAGAATAATTTGAACCCAGTAATAGACCGTTTTGAAAATATTTCAACACTAGCAAAAAAACATTAAAAGATAAAAATCTAAGTATTTAAAAAATCATATCCTTTTAGAAGCTCCCATGATTCAGACAAAGAGTAGGTAATTTTACCCATTATATATAAAATGTAGGGCAATTCCTATTTAATATTATCCATTATTTTAATTTTTCTCTTTTTAAATCTCAATTATTTCCAAGGAATTAATATCTTCACAAAAACACAAAATAAAGCTAGCAAGCTTAGAATTCAGAGGCTGTATCTTCAATGGAAAAGAGCAGTTATTCATGTCTTACACAGTTACTCATTGAATTCCTAAAAGTACAAAGAAAGTGTGGAGAGCTACAGTATTGACAAACTGAATATAAAGAATGTGCTTTTAGGCAAGCATGAAAGCTTTCCCTCTTGCTTTCATATTGGTGTTCATGTGAGATATCGATCCATTGAATAATGCTTACAACTGTGACATTTTTGCTTTACATCCCTTCATGGGTAATAAGTTAGTGAACAGCATTACTTTGAAATAGATGGAATATGACCACACAAAAATTTCTGGTGGATTGGTAGATTTTGGGGTGTTTTAGGTTGGTTTTTAGTGTTTCCATTTTTTGGTTTGTTTGTGTATGTGTGTGTGGGGGTTTGGTTCTGATTTTGGTTGTTTGCTTTATTTGGCTTTTTTTGTTTGTTTGTTTGTTTTTGGTTTTTTTTTTTGGGGGGTTTTTTTTAGCGCTGGTAGTGCATATAGCACAAGTGTCAGTAATGTCAGTCAAACTATGAAGATAATCTGACATCTCTTATTCTTAATGTCAGGGAATAGAGCTACCTAATGTTGCTGTTTGCATTTCTGTTCAGAAAATGAGTAAAAATAAAGATTACCACTCTTATTTCAAACCTTAGCTAAAAGTGTATATTTTAGCAAACTACATAAGGGTGCTGGGACTACTACTGTATTTTTGTTTAGATTTCACATTAGTGAGAACTGTCCACGTATAAAGCCAGTTCTCTGTTCAATGTAGTCATGCAAAGAAGAGAAGCTGAATTTGTCTTTATATCACACTTATTTATTCAATGTAGGATTAACTCTGCCCATTGCTTTCCTTGTGAAACCCTTTTGTTACCTACTTATTATTAATTTACTGCTTCTTTAGAAAACAACTCTGAAATGTTTTTCTACTGACCACAGCAATTTACTTCAGTCTTTGGAGTGGGAGTGAAGACTTCTGAGAAATGGTACAGAATGGGTCTGAGAACTGTGGAAGAGGTAAAAGCTGACAAGACCCTGAAGCTGTCAAAAATGCAGAAAGCAGGTAAGGTGAAAGTGTCATTAAAACTTCTGTCTCAATGCTCTAAGAACTTGATAACAGAATCACAGGGGGAGGCAAAGCTCATTTATAAATCTGTTCTCTTGCTGCAGTCTTGTGAATACTGAATTATTAGATGAAAATATTTGGACCAGCTGAGCTACTAATTAAAAGTGGTGTGATCCAAAACATAGGAATATGTATATTTTTAAATTGCGTGCACAGATACCAGATGAAATCTCTTATACACAAAACTATTAATGGTTCATTATTTCAAAGGTTGTGTAAAATTTACAAAATTGGGAAAGTCCAGAACTACTTTTCAGAGGAGATCTGTCTACCTCAAGGCAGCCCTGCTTTACTGATAAATCTAGACTTGTAATTAAGTACTTAGAAATTTTTGTATAATCCTAGCACATCTTAGCTTTAAAGTGTTAAACCTGGTCACATGAATAACATTGCTTTCCCACAGACTTTTTGTGCATGCACTGTTTCCCTAAATAAATGAATTATTTAAAAAAAAAAATTAATTACATTAAGGAAAACGTATTCTATAATATGACCTTAAAGTAATGTAACTTTATTTTTGCATTAAATTCATATGCTTTACATCACCTCAGCATCCCTTGGATCAACTTTCTTATATTCATGCTCCTTTGTCCCTTTTTCTTTTATGTGTCATATTCAAATGTGAACCAAGCTGCCATACTGGGTTCTTTCAGAGCAAGCTCTGTGATCAGAAATAAGATAGTTGGGATAGTTCATATACTTCTGAGCTCTGGACTTGTGTAGAACACCATTATTTTGAGAAGACTGCCTTTTGAAACAGTACATCCAAAAATGCCATTGATGGGAGCTGGTGGGGAAGTCAGAGTAACTTATAAATATTCAGGTCCTAAGAAAGTGGAGCAATTATTGTGACTGCTGTGTTGACAAATTACATTACAAATTACAATGACAAAAATATATATAAACTCTAAGGACAAAGATGTGGGAAAAAAGAGGCTGTCTCTGGCTTGTGATCCCTTGTACCCACACCACCTGTGATTTGGGCCTTGAATAATGCTGTGTAGATTTTAATATTTCTGTGGTGTGATCAGCACTTCTTCCCTTTGATTTCCAGGGTTTCTCTACTATGAGGACCTTGTTAGCTATGTGTCTAAGGCAGAAGCAGATGCAATAAGCTTGATTGTCAAGAACACTGTGTGTACATTTCTACCAGATGCTTTAGTTACCATAACTGGTGGTTTCAGGAGGTGAGTGAAAAAAAATGTGGTCACTTGACTCTTTTATGCAGGTGCATTAAAAAAATGATGTTTGTGTCTTGGAAAAAATCAAAGAAGCTCTGTGAGAAAATATCAGAGTTTGTTTTCAACATTTTTGTGTTTTTTTTTGTTTTTTTTTTTTTCAAACAGGAGAGCAATCCTATGAAAGTCCCAGGTTCCTCTGTTTTGTTGCTGTAGATGGTTAGTTTTACTGGATCTGAATTCCTAAGGCTGAGACTTTGGCAAGGCCATGCATGAAGGAAAGATAAAGTAGGCTTAAGGCAGTCTTGATTTGGCTTTTTTTTAGGGAGGTAGTTTAATAGATCTTAGTCACATGAGTTTGAGATGTGCTGAGGCAAAGTTTGTAGTGTTAGAAGTATACTTGGCGTAAACAGCTACTAAAATGACAATAAAGCACTGAAGCATTGACTTTAGCATTGACTGACTAAATATATACTTACATCTGTATAGATGGGATCTCAGAATTCCTTTCCTGGCTGATTTTTGTTACAAATACTTTTTGTCTTGCTCTGCAAAACCAAACCCAAAGCTGTTGTTCAGAACAATTCATTCTTTCAGCACTTGAGCCTGGGAAAGTCTTTAGGAGTTCTCCTTGCCTTGCTCTATTCTCAGTCCCCCATTATGTCCTCCTTGCTCTACATGTTATGCTCTTAAACCAAAAAAATACAGTGAGCTCTAGCTCTTGCTGCTGAATTTGTTACTCTGTAGAACTTTGATTATATTTTAAAAATAAAACTATCTTTCAAAGGTATTTATTCTCATAGAACTGAAAATATACAATTCTGTGACTCTCACACACCTAAAACTGATATGAGAGCAAAAGACAGAAGAATATTAATAATGAATGTATCTCCTGTGTTTTAATATTGTAAGCCTAGATAGGTCATAGACTCAGTCTAGTACTAAATTAAGACCTTATATAATTTATAATTTTTACAGTACAGTGATTGTGCTAAAAACATTTATCATCTTTGTCCCTTTTCATGATGTTTATAATTATTCCTGGTGTGTCCCGTATTTATTGTAGGAATGTTAGTAACCTCCAGCTACATAATTTCTATAAAACTATGTGGTCAATAAGAAGGATTAGTCTTAAGCAGGAACTCTGACTAGAGGTATAAGAAAAAGATTAAATTTTGTGTTCAAAATGTTAAGTGTCATTGTTCCATGAGTCTTGGTTTAAGAGACTTGAGATGTCTCTTAAGAGAGTCTCTGTTTAAGGGAGCCTTTTTTAAGAGACTCTCCTAACTGATGCAAATCAGAGACCT
>WEIU01023616.1:56901-69808 GCA_013389925.1 Aegithalos caudatus | reverse complement strand
TTGCTGTCTGTAGAACAGATGCATCTTTTCTGTCAAAAATATGATTTTCACTTATGACAACTGAAGTTTCAGTTCATATTTTATTATTAAAGCCTTAGGCCCAGGTAGGCTTAAAAAGTTAGCAATGCTGAGTCTGAATTGTATGAGAACAAGAAAACATTTTTTCCCATTCTTCCAGCACTTGTTCTTCACAGCTCAAGAAAATTTTGTCAACAAAGAAAATAGTTTACTGGTTGGATCAGGATACACAAAATTCGGAGAAGACTGAATGAAGAGACTGAAATGAGTTGGAGGCTGGTCAAGGGTCATGCCTGACATCCACCAGAAGCTAACACTAGATAAGCAAATAGCAGAGGCATTACTAGTCCTGGGAGTTGTTTGTGGGTGAAATGAGAAGTTGAACGATTGCATTAGAAAATATCACACTTAAACCAATTGACTGAATAATTCCCAAATAAACAGATATTTTCCTGTGGTTGAGAAGTAACTCTAAAGTCTCATCATTTTTATGCTATATGAGTGGTGAATTTTTTGCTTTTTTTTCTTTTTGGATGTTCTCTGACAAAAAGTCTCACCCATTAAATTGGCCTCTAAGGACCTAAACAAAGAAGCACTCAAAAGAGTCCAAAAGCTGCAGGACAAAGGATTTTATGAGGTAGATTCCATCACTTTGGCATAACCTCCTAGGAAGATGTAATATTTCAATTAAAGAACAGCAATCAATTGAAGAAGACAGTTTAAATTTGAGTTTGTGTAAAACATTTAAGACTAGAAATTGTAAAAAAACACATATTTCTGACTTCACAAAAAAAGACAGAAGCAGTATAATAGGTATCATAAAACTCTGA
Organism: Aegithalos caudatus; assembly: GCA_013389925.1. Classification (NCBI taxonomy): domain Eukaryota; kingdom Metazoa; phylum Chordata; class Aves; order Passeriformes; family Aegithalidae; genus Aegithalos; species Aegithalos caudatus. The sequence goes on along the minus strand of WEIU01023616.1, from coordinate 68,960 downwards.
AAAGTGTCATATGGCATCTGTATTATGATGCACAGATATCTCCTCCATCACTGCTTTGCAGTCATCCTGCAATTTCAAAGTTACTTCATGTCCCTGCCAAACACTTCCAAGGTTTGCCAGTATTCAGGAAAGACTAGAAGAACTTGGCAATATCTGGACTGAAGAGGTAACTTCAAAAAAATTATTATCAGTACACCCTATCTCAAACTTTCATGGTGAATGAGGTATAGAGAATAGAACCCAGCTGGAGTAGCTCTCTATTATTTCTTAATACAAAAATCAGAATTGCCTAAATTAAGATGAACTCCAAAGCTATCATTTTCCCCATTTTCAAATGATTGAACTATCAATCACAAAGGATTCCTGCCTCAATATAAGAACTTAAACACTGCTGATGGCATCTTTATACTGCAAGGGTTACAAAGGAAATACCTGTAGGTTTTAATATGAAATTTTAAAAGAGATTCAAACGTAACAGTGGAAAAAGAAGAAAATTTCATCTTCATTCATTTATTAATGATTCAAGGTTTTTAATGAAATATCATGTACTGACTTTTTTTTTTTCTTTTAATAAATTTATTTTTTAAATTGTGGATTAATAGATCCAGAATGGACAACAGTTTAGAAAAAGCTGAAATTACATGTTTTGGTATTTCCAAATAGAAAATGTAGAAAAATTTCATTGTTTCAGTTAGCTGACTTCACTTAGTTGCATTTTTTGTTAAATTCAGTGAAAAATTATGGTTTTGTAATACTGCCCCAAAACATTAGAGCTTCATGGCTGCCTGACTCTATATATCCTAGAAACCATCTTGAATGGTTGTATCCCCCTCACCCTTCTCTGAAAGAACAAGTATCCAAATACAATATTTTAAAAAGGCAATAGGTTGATGAGAAAATTCAGTTTAACTTTCTTTTTGAAGACAATTAACACAAAATATTTCAAAATATTCTTAATTGACAAGCTGATAGAAATTAATTTAAAGGTTGTGTTGTGGGGCTTTTTTCCCATAAGTTATTTCTGTAATAAATTATAATAATGAAAAATTTCCAACCAACATATATGTTCTAAGACAGTAAATGTAGTCTGTATTGGTTGACTGCATTTCAGTGTGAAAATTCAAAAATAGTTGGGCCAAGCAAGCAAGAAAGGGGATAGCACAGATTGTCCAAAGAGAAATCTTCACTATATCAATGAGGTTGTCTGGGTGGACTGAAGACAAGGTTCCAATATTTTGGTGGAAATTTGTGTCTTTTCCCCATGGGTGTGTGATATAGTTAATGGAATTATAGGTGTTTACCAGTACATAGAGCTAAAGTACATGATTTTTATCAGTGAAGAAAAAAGAAGCAAACAAGTAAGAGAAATTAAACAAGGAATATTAGTAAGGAAGAATTCAACAACAGTTTAAATCCTAGACTGAGTTCAGATTGAGGAGTTCAAATTCCAGTTTGAGGAATTTCTGGCCACTTCTTCCCATTCCTATTTACCTGTCTTAATCATGCCTATGTCATTTGGGAGGCTGTGCCGTGTATTAGATAGGTCTAATGAATCACAAGTAGTTGCAAGGAGGCAGATTCAGTGCTTTGTGCCAGGAATATATAAAGATGGTACTACCTCTGAATTTCTTTTAGCCATAGAAGTGCAGGTTCTGTAATTCAAATAAGTAGAAGTGGAATTCATGCAGAATTTTTAAGAATCCACAAATGTAATGGGTAGAAAAAAAAATGCAGAACTGATGAATGCCACATATGACAAAACACAGTAATAAGAGTCCTTCTGTTCCCTCTGTAGGTGAAGAATGACTTTATGAGAAAAGATAAAGGGTGCCTGGCAAAAATAATTAACCATATGTTCCTGCAGCCCTCCTACATCACTTGCAATTTATATAAAATATGAGCCAGGTGAAATGCAGCAAATGGATAAGGTGACTGCAACAGGCTACTCCCACCCAAGAGTGGGTAACATTAAAAACCTGAACTCTCAGAATCACAAGTGTGTCTTTATAGCTATTTATACATTTATGTGTCATAGATAACTGTGCATAAGAGCCTGAAGGGAAAAAGAAGCAATAGAAGATTGTTACAAAAGAAGCAAGGCTGTGGTCTCACCAGTAGAAACATTCCAGTTTTAGTTCATCTATGGTGTCCTATGTTGCCTTGTCATGCCATTTAATCTCTACTGATTTCTATATAAAATGGGACAGTATTTCCTAGCTTTATGGAAGCTGTGTTTAGGAAAAAAAAGAATTTGGTCTTTTTGACTGCTACAGACACAAATCATAAAACTGGACGAAAGGAGTCTCAACAAATGGATAGATACAATACATGGAGAACATAATTTTGAATTTCACAAATTGCTTTGTCTTTATTAATTTTCACTCATGTATTACTGCTTATTCAGTATGAGAAAGAATCAAGAAAGTCCTCTAGGCCATGGCATTGTTTCTGTTACTTTTTTTTTTTTCTCGTGTACACTGACTCTCAGAATGGTATTGCAGTGACAAATTATCTGGAAATTGCAAAGAATTCTAAAACCTGTATCTGTATGTGGGGGATCTCCACGAGCTTCACAATTCACAGATGCTTTCTTCTCCTTAGAATCAGCAGGAAAATCACACCATATGACTCATAAAAACACCAGCCCATAATCAAAGCTTTCTGTGGAAAAAGACGTGCTATAGCTTTGGAATATTCAACAATTGGTAATGTATTACAAGGTTTAAAATGTTGTATGTGATTATGTAAAATTATCTTTCCTTTTGAGAGACTCAAAACCTTTTACTTCAGATAGTATGTTAAAAAGTAATAGCTAACAAAAAAAAAAGAAACAGAAGAAATATCACTAAGGTAACATAATAAAGTATAATGGCATATTCTACAGTTGTACATTAGAATATACAACTTTCTCATCAGATATATTTTGGCCTTAATTCTAACAAACAGCTCAGAAGAACAGTGACATGTAGAAAAAATAGTCCCAGTTGTAGGGAGTAAGGTAAACAAAAATCCCTTATTTGCAACAGGTCACATCACAAAGAGCTAGATTTGCTAAGAAAAGTAAGTTAAATTAATGGCAGCAACCAGTGGTTAATATCACGTAATACAAATCAACATATTGTATTTAATTTTCCTTCACTTTCTTCTTTAACTTTAACTGACCTATATCTTCATATGGATTTACATTTCTGGAAAAGAAATGCTGGAGTGGTCCATACAATACATCTATGACTCCATGAATTCATAATGTGCAGAGTGAAGTGTAACATTCAGGAGGGTAAAAGGATGCAGTACAACATTTCTGACCACGTAAGTTGTAAAAACTAAGATTTTCACTATGTCACAGAAAACTGTGGAATTTAATCCACTTAGGCTTGCTTAAAGCTCCTGAATTACTTATTTTCATAATGCTCACAAAGTTTAGAATACTAGACTGTGGATTTGGGTGAAAGGGCATAGTTATTTTGACCTAGTAGTTACAGCAAAACACAGGAGAAGGATTTTCTGTTATTTTTATGGTTTCATATGTTCACAACATAAAAGTCCTCCAAGGAATACTGAGGAGACCGTGACAAGTTGAGTGCTTAATGATACCACTGATGTATCTGTAAGACCTAATGTTGTACTTTCCTGCTATGAGAGTCCTACTGATACCAGCTTTGAAAGAGCAAGATGCATTGAGGAACTCATTTAACCATTTTAGAGTTTGGCATTCTAATATCAAAATGATTTAATGAATTTACAAATACAAAGTCCACCCAATTTCAATCAGATGTCATGGGTTCACAATCTGGGAATTGTGACCTTCGTCTAACTGCTAATAATTCCAGGAAGTTTGGCTGGACAGGAAAAAAGCACTGAAGGTCTTGATACAAAGAAGATCTGTGGTATCAAAAAGGATGAGAAACATGGGAAGCATAGGTGGTATAAGCTTTTTCTGAGAGGCAAATCTCTGTGTTCTTAAATTCTGTTACATTTGTGTTTTCTCCATTTATTATCATGTTGAGAAAAGACCATAGGAAAACCTTGAGTTATGAGTTATGAAACTCATCTCTTTTTTAATGACTATACGCTAGTTAAATTAATTTCTTTTTTCTTTCTCTTTTTTTTTTTTTTTTTTTTTTTTTTTTTTTTTTTTTTTTTNTTTTTTTTTTTTTTTTGGTCTTATTATGCTACTATTAAAATGTGGACTTTGAAAATAACTTTAATTTCCAATATATATATTTTGACTGAAATATGTTCAAATAATTACTCCATCAACTTGTAAAGACAACAAATCAAAGCCATGAGCCATGGGACAGGACAGTACAATAGTTTGGGTTAAAAAAGACATGTAGAGCTCTTCTAGTCCAACATTTTCAACTAGATTAGGTTGATCAGAGCTCAATCCAACCTGACCTTGAGCGTTTCTAGGGGTGTGGCATCTACTACCTCTCTAGGCAAGCTCTGCCAGTGTTTGACCACCATCATGATAAAAATCCTCTTTCTTATTTCTAACCTGAATAGGCCCTCTTACAGTTTTAAACCACCACCCCTTGTCCCATCCCAACAGGTCCAAAATAAGAGAGACCTTGACCTGTTGGAATGAGTCCAGGTGAGGGTCATTAAGTTGTTCACAGGTCAGGACCCCCTATCCCATGAAGACAGACTGATAGAGCCATGGCTCTTCAGCCTGGAGAAGGCTCTGGGGACACCTTCTAGCAGCCTTCCATCACATGAAGAGGGCTTACAAGAGAGACAGAGAATTTTCACAAGGGTATGTAGGGATAGGACAAAGGATAACAGCCTTAAGCTGAAGAAGGGAAGATTTCAATTAGATCCTAGGAATTAATTGCTTGCTGTGAGGGTGGTGAGTCACTGGAACAGGCTGCCCAGAGAAGCTGTGGACTCCCCATCCGCAGAGGTGTTCAAGCCCAGAGTGAATGGGACTCTGGGTACCCTGGTCTAGTGGAAGGTGACCCTGTCCATAGCAGGTGGATTGGAATTAGATGATGCTTAAGATCTTTTCCAACATTAACCATTTTATGGTTCTATGATCTTTCTTATAGCCCCCTTTAAATACTGAAAGGCCACCTAAGGATTCCCCAGAACTTTCTCTTCTCCAGGCTGGCCAACTCATGCAATGCTTGAGTATATTGAGCTGGGCTTCTTTGCAGAAAACTCTCTTCTGGGACAAATATTCTTTTCCAAAAGTACAATAAGGAATTTTTGTGTTATATGTTTTTATTACAGAAGTTAAAGTAACTCCACTGTTAGGATTTGAGCACTATATCTGAGGCTGGTGCAGAAGCAAATAAATCATCTGACAAAACTATTTTAAGCAAGGCAAATGTGGGTATAAATACGTTGAATGCATTATATTATAATTCAGTTGCCTGCTTCTCACACTGCACAAGAAAGAATATTAATGAATATGGGCATAAATAATCATGCACTCATCAAGATATAGTTCAATAAAAACCTGAATTAATGAATTAATGCAAGCCTAAAATCATGACTTTCAATTTAATTGTTATCCCATGCAGATTAATAGATATATGATTAGCAAGTATTCATGAACATCAGTTATTTTTTTCTCCTCCACAGTAACAAGTCTGTTTTTCTGCATTTCAGGATTGCTAGAAAAGGGAAAGATGCAATGCTAACTAGGTGTTGATTTCACTAGCAATACAGGTGTTCTTTCTATATGTACTATTTGATTCAGTAGTACAGAAAGATTGTGCTGTAGTCTCAAGAAATAAAATGCTCTCTTTGAGTAAATACTGGAATTCTTTGTATCAGTGTTCAAATGAATACTTCTGTAATGAGGAATGAGCAGAACAAGTTTTATTTCTGTCTGTCATACAGACAAAAGTAACAGGAAAAGTTCAGTGTTTGAATATCATTTTCCTAAAAGATGAGAAAATGAAGTTAGTTATTTTTCTGAATTTCAGATTGAGAATGGAATAGCAGCAGAGACTATCTGGAGACTAAAAAGCAACATAATAATGAAAGAGGGTGTTCATCAATTTTAGTTAAATAGATTAAAGTGCTTCTCAGATAGATATTTTGGTCTGTAGCAGAGTAATTGAAATAAAGGATCTATTCCAAAGAGACCAAAGCACTTACTAAAAGACAAGACATAAATAAATCATAATTTATTATGCTTAATAAAGGAGTAATTAAATAAAATTCAATGGGGTGTCATATATTATACATAAGAAGCCATGACAGATGGCCTACTGATGCCATCTTAATTTAAACTTCAGTGACAATCTAGAGAGTGGAAATCTGAAGTGTTCTATACCTCTTCTCTATTTCCAATACAAGGAGGGAAACACTGCAAATGCAAACACTTGATTTAAATAATTTCAGAAAATTTTTTTTTCTAAATTAAATTACTGGTTACCTTGTAACTACAGCAAAACCATTTAATTTTCCTATAAATAATGATAGAAAAAGCTGAGTATAAGTATATAAGTATATGATAAGTATATATCAGTAGAATAATAGAATAAGCTGAGTTGGAATCGACTTACCAGGATCTGATAAGTCTGACCTGATGACTCTTAGCCCTGCACAGCATACCCCCAACAGTCACAACATACATTTGGGAGTGTTGTTCTGATGTTTCTTGAACTCTGTCAGGCTGGGGCTGTGACCACTTCCCTGGGGAGCCTGTTCCAGTGCCCAAACACCCTCTGGTTGAAGAACCTTTTCCAGATATCCAATCTAAACCTACCTTGACTCAGCCTTATGCTTTCCTTGGCTCCTGTCACTGGTCACCAAAAAGGCAGATAAGTGCTTGCCCCTCCTCTTCCCCTCACCAGGAAGCTGTAACTGTAATGAGGTCTCCCCTCAGTCTCCTTCAGGCTGAACAGAGCAAGTGACCCCAGCCATTCCTCATGTGGCTTCTCCTCATGGCCCCTCACCACCTTTGTGGCCCTCCTTTGGACACTCTCTAATAGTTTAATATCTTCTTTCTATCGTGGCACCCAAAAGTGCCACGATAGAAAAAACTATTCAATGTGAGGCCACCACAGTGCACAGAAATCTCCTCCCTTGCCCAGCTGTGATATTGTGCCTGATGCACCCCAGGACAGGGTTGGCCCTCCTGGCTGCCAGGGCACCGCTGGCTCATGTTCAACTTGCCATTGACCAGGACCCTCAGGTCTCATTCTGAAGCTCTGCTTTCCAGCCTCTCCTTCCCTGATCTATAAACACAGCCAGGGTTGCCCAATCCCAGGTGCAGATTCTGGCACTTCCCATTGTTAAACTTCATAAGGTTGGAAATTGTCCACCTCTAATTTGTTGAGGTCTTTTTGCAGTAGTTGTATTAATGATAGGAAAACATTTTAGCCAGCAGTTAATGCCCCTGAGGTATTACCACTAAAGGTAACAGAAAACCTTGGAGTCTTTCAAAATTTACCCAGAATACTAATGTATTCTGTTTGCTATGTAAGGAGTTTAAAGTTACATTGAAATTGTGGGACTGAGAACATTTCTCAGAAGCCACCACACACTGCTGGTGTTGCATTTTCATGAGATGGGTGAGATGAGTCTCAGTGATACAGAACTTCATTTCCCTTCCCCTAATACAAATAATGCAACGGAAATCAGGTTACAAGGCAGATAGTCATAGTGTGAGCCAGCAGATTTGTAAAAGCAGAGAGTCATGGAGCCAGGACTAATGACTATGGTGTTGCACATGACTCCCCAGACTTAAATGTCTGTAACTAAACAATGTGAATGGTAGTTGTGAACTTGTGTAATTAATCAATATTTCTAGAACAGAGTAAAAAATTTTATATGTGTATTGCACCACTCAGAGAGTTTTCATTAAGAGTTTAATAAGATGATTAGGATGTTAGACTATTTTAGAATGCTTTGTCATCCAAGAATTCCAAGTTTAAGCCACATTAATAAAAACAAAAAAAATATTAGGAAAGTTTAAATGCATTCTGCTTGCAGATTCCTGCTTGAAGTGGCTTACCACGTGAATTTCACATGGTTGTAATTAGGATTTTCTTAATTTCTCATTTAGAAGTATTGGACTATATTTTAAACATATACTTAATCCTCATTAAAAGCTTAGAAATAATTTCTCCAGCTTAACTGCACATTGAATAATATTCTGAGTGATTGTACCCCTTTACAAACTACATAAGAGTCCATTAGAGAATATAAGGATCACAGGATGACAGCCAGAGAGGCGCTGGGTCAGTGTGCCAAACACTTGAACAGCTCCCCAGTGTTTAGACACCACATTTATTTCTCTGCACCCTCTTGGTGGGCTCCCCCTCCCTCTGCCCCAGCCCTGACAGTGAGGCCCGGGGGAGGTGGGATGGGCTGGGGGTGACGAGGGTCTGAGATGTGCCCACAGCCTTGGGTGTCAAGCTGTCCCTACACAGACAGGAGTAACAACAGGCTGTCCATGGTGGTCACTGTCCTCATAGTTTTCATTTGCTCCTCTGCATTCAAGCAAATCTGAAGAGAAACAAAACTTTTTCTTGGGAAGCCAGGGGCTGGGCTGGCACCACTGTCACCCTGTTCTGATAGCAGCTCTGTCACATCAGGCACAGCATGGGCAGGGGCTGTGTCACCAGGGGTTGGTGACAGGGCCAGCCCAGTGAGGGTGTAAAAAGGAGCTGCACTGTATAAGATTTATTTTATTATTGCAAGGCCCACAGTCTGGTCACAGTAGTCATGAACAAGGTTTAGAAGCAAGGAGCTACATTCATGGTTGTGGTGGGTTAACTTTGGCTAAGGGTCACAGTCCCACCACAGTGTTAACTCTCTGCTTCTCCTCAATTGGACAGTGGGAACAGAGGATGAAAAATGGTTGTTGCTTGAGTTAAAGCCAGGGAGGCTGCTGAATGGCTACTGTCATGGGCAAAATGGACTTGGCTTAGAGAAAATTAATTTAATATATTGACAAAATATATTTTGGTAGTAAGAAACTTAGGCAAAAATTAAAACTATGTCTTCCACTTTCCCAGCTTCAAATTCACTCCTGACTCCCCTAACATTCGCAACCCCACATGGCGTAGGCGGGGGAGAAATGGGAGTGGTGGTCACTAAATAACCGTGACTGCTGGTCCTTCCCATGCTCCTGGGAGCTGCTCCAGTGTGTGTCCTTAACAACGGCTGCAGCATGAATTTCTGCTTCCCTGTGGCCTCTCTGTGAGCTGCCAGGCAGCACCAGTTCCAGCACCTGGAGCATCCGCTCCCCCTCATCCTGCTCTCTCCTTGGTGCTCACACTGCCAATTCTTACTTTCCCCCCTCACTCCTCTGCTCTTCCAGCTTTTTTTCCCTCTCTTAAATATGTTTTCACAGGGGCACCCCATGCTTGGCCCAGTTATCTCCTGAGATGGATCTGGTGGAGCCAGCTGGAAACAGCCTGCCTCTCCTCTCAGAGCAGCTCTCCATGGCAGCATCTCTCCGGGGACAGCCGGCATACGTGTCACGTATGTGCACTCTCATGTGGCCCAGCTCTCTGCTCTAGAAACAGGGTTCTGCATGACTGCACAGCAGGGTTTGAACTGCTCACCTCCTAACATGAGCAGGAGCACAAGAGGAGATTATTTATGGAGCCAGAAAGGATCGTGACAAGAATGATGATGCAGAGTATACCAAAACTTCTGTCTAACTAGGAAGCATCTACTCAGAAAAGAAATTGCATATCTATCAGCTTGCTGCTTTAATACCTGAGTAACAATGTTTCTACACTTCACAGAGGTTTATATGAAAACATGACCCATTTTTTTTTCATTATGAACTGAAGTGCAGTGGCACCGGTGGTATAATATAGAGTAGCACACGTACTACAGGGTTACAGATATGCATAGAACTGAGCAAAGCAAGAGCTAGTTGATGAAATTTTAAATTACTGTTTTCAATCCAGGCAATTAAAATCACTCTTACTGAGATTTACTGTGTTAGTTGGTATTTCCCAGGAGTTTAGGATATTAAAAACATTCCAAATATTAACAAAATAATGTTTTAAACCACATAAAAAAAGACATTAAGCTATTAAGCTGTTATCCAAAGGAGGGCCAGGAGTAAAATGAGAGGTCTGGAGGGGAAGCCTTATGAGGAGCCCTGAGGTAATTTTTTTTCAGCCTAGAGAAGACTGAGGGGCAATCTCATTGTCATCTTCAACATCCTCATAAGGGAAGTGGAGCAGCAGGCACAGATGTCTTCACCCTCATGCCCAGATACAGGACCCAAGGGAATGGGCTGAAGTCATATCAGGGGAGGTTTAGGTTGGATATCAGGAAAAGGTTCTTCACCCAGAGGGTGTTTGGGCACTGGAACAGGATCTCCAGGGCAGTGGTCACAGCACCAGCCTGACAGAGTTCAAGGAGCATTTGGACAATGCTCTCAGGCACCTGGTGTGATTCCTGGGGTGTCCTGTGCAGGACAAGGAGTTGCACTCAGTGATCCTTGTGGATCCCTTCCAACTTAAGATATTCTGTGATTCTATAATTTTATGGTATAACTGATAACAGTCCTTAAGCATTACTTGAGTTCAAACTTTCTCCTTACAAGATGCTGGACCATGTGCTTCCTCAGCAGCAATATTCTTGGTCTGTGGTATGGGACAAAAAACAGTTCTTCCCCCTCAGGTATTCTTCACCTAGCAGTCAAGGTATCTGAATGCATATTTCAGGCAGCATGTTAATTTGGGGAAAGGAAATATTCTTTTCCATCACCTCTGATAATGTCCCTTTAAAAGAGTGGTTTTTACTGGAGATAGGTTTATACTGTAGATACTTCAGATACTGTTGTAGGTGGTGGTTTTTTGCTAATCTTTCTGAAGGTGATCTAGAGACTTCTTCAGAAAAATAATTTGTGTTCAGCTGTCATTCTAGCACAATGACAAAATCTGTCTAAATTGTAGTTGTAAAAAAGGGTGACAGCAATTCTTTAAAAGCAGTATAAGTCAGCAAAATTTTAAACCCAGATTCTACAGAGGACCAGGAAAGAAATGTTTTCTGATCTCTGTAATTTCTTTCTTTTCAAAGGTCCGTTAAGCCCAATTGCAGATTGAAGGTTTTTCTACAAAAAAGTTGTAAGATACTATAAAATTATAGAACTTCCAGAGCAATCCCTAAAGAAAAGAGAAATCCTTAACAGATCTTACATCCTAAAATACTCATTTGACAGTGTGCAACCTCTACCCAAAAAAGTACGTACTTGACCAAAAGTACTTATCATGGACCAAGAAAGGCGCTCAATGGTATAGAATTCCAGAGTATTAATATGTTAAGAATATATCAAGAAAGTTGATGCAGATGCAGATGAGAACTATATATATTCCTGAAATATGCGTATCACCAGAGTTTATTAAATTTTAAACAAAGACAAGGGAAATTAATTTTAAATTTTTTCCACAAAATGCTAGTTTTTGGTAAAGGTGGACCAAGTTTTAATGTCACTCAGTTCACGTTTACTTTTGAATAATATTTCACTCATGTAGTTTTTTTAAGTCTTGCTTGTGATATGCACTTAATGTGATGCTTTTAAAAGATCTTCTAATTAACCTTTGTTACCATGGAAACAAACAGTTTAACCTGTTCAGTATGTTCAGAAAAAAAAAAAAAGATTCGGTCAGCTTCAAAGAAAGAAACCATTTCTTTGTTCATCTAAAAGCTAGAGCCATTCCTTTTCAGGTTAAGCACCGAAAAACTAATTAACTTCAGAGTTAATATTTATTTTCCAAGTAGGTTCTGGAGTAGAATTGTTCACTTAACACGTAAGAAATATCTGTTTTAATCATAGAATCCTTTCGGTAGGAATAAATCATTCAGTCCAACCATTAACTCAGCACTGCCAAATCCACCACTAAACCATTTCCCTAAATGTCACATCTATGCATGTTTCAATATCTCTGGGGACACCAATTGACCCAGTTCCCTGAGCAGCCTTTTCCAATGTTTGCAACCCTTTCTGTGAAGAAATTTTTCCTAATATCTCATCCAAACCTCCCCTGGTACAAACTTGAGGCTATTGGAAAATTACTTGGAAGAAGAGACTGACACTTTCCTATAGTCTGTCAAAATACAATCTTCTTTAA
>WEIU01023616.1:1610-50181 GCA_013389925.1 Aegithalos caudatus | reverse complement strand
ATGGCTGGCATTAAGCAGGGGACAATATGCATCCATGAGCCTCTCAAAGTCACTGCTTTGCAGGTACAGTCCCTTTGGAGAAGCAGCTTTCACTCTCTCTTCTTGCATTCAGAACTTTCCATCTCCATGTAAAAAGCCTTCACTTATGACCTACTTACTAAAAGAACCACATAACTCTTCATCTCATTCATGATTTATAGTTTTATCAATCTTTCAGTTTCCTCCATATGGATTGGTAATAATTTTATGGGGTTGTTTTGCATTATTTTGCTCATATAGGACATGGCCAGAAACACTGGGCTGTGAAAGGGACAAGAACCAAGAGCTCTGGATCGCCATGTGGCACCAACAGATACAGCACATCCTATCTATTTCATGTGAGCTATTTATGGCACTTAAATAAGTGCCTCTGTAGAATAAAGTAGAATTCAAAGGAAAATTTGGGTATATTTATTTACCCAAAGTAAATTACATTACAGTACATTATCATTTGTATCCATCTGAATATTATTTTAATCTAAACAAGTTATTTAGCAAAAGTCTGTTTTCCATAATTCTGTATTGCTTGCCATTACTTATAATGTCTTTCTTTTCTTTCTTATTAGTCAAGCCTCATACCAGCTGTTTCATTGTTTTGCCTAGGCTAAATCTGAGACTGATGAGCCTGTAATTCTTTGCGTCTTTCCCCTTCCTCTCTTTTTAGATTTGGCACAGCTTTAGATTTCTGCCACTTGGCTTCCCCACAGCTACTAGGTTTAATGAAAAATAGCTTAATTTAAAAAGAAAGGTTCTTAGCAAAATTAGAACCTATGCAATTGTTACTTAATTCTTGGAACTGCATTTAATTCCTTCCAATTTAAAATCGAATTACATATAATTTCCTCTGTTCAAAAATTGTCTTTATAATATTATAAAACAAGTTAACATACTTTTAAAATGTATTTCACTAACAAAATATATACATAGATAAATATACCTACAAGTAACATGATTTTGTGTACTTACATATATTTTGTCTGCTACGGTATTTCAGAAACCACCAATGAACTGATTAAAAAAAAACACGTCTTCATGTTGTTTTATAAAGAAAAAAAAAAGAAATTAATTTTTTTAAGAAATAGAAATGTTCTGCAAAGCTTATAAATGTAAAGCATAGACACGTCAATAGAGATTTATCTGACCAAATGCAACATACTGAGATTTTTGTTTTTAAATGTTTCTCAAAGTTTTAAATTGTTCATACCAGGTCCTGGAAGGAGAAAAAAAGAAGTGAACTGCTGAAGACTAATATTTTAGTCCACTCTTCTAAATTTTATTATTTTCCTGATTTTCAAGAATAAGTGAGTGTAACACCACCTTCAAAAGTGTTGTTACTTGTATAAATTATCATACTTGGTGTTGGATATAACTCCCCTCATGTACTGCTGTTTCCATTAAAGATATAATGACTCTAGATTTCCATGTATATTTGCTGCTAAATATTCCCCACACAGATTGTTTTTATATTATTATTTTGAACCTCCCATCATTTCAACAGGTAAAAATAACTAGAGCTAGATAGATTACTATTTTTAGGTGTATTTTAGGTGTATGTATGAAAATACTTTATATGTATTCAAATATATGGAGATTAAGGGAAACGCACATCATGTTGTGTATAATAAAAATAGCAAAATTAGTAATGGATAACAATTCCTTGTTAGCTTGGCCCTGCATTATGAGGGATCAGGAACATCTGATCACATACAAGATTTTGGAAAACAAATGAAGTTCTGTAAAAACAATGGAGAGGCACAGCTGGGAGGATACCACAGGGGAGAATCACCGAGCAGAGGCTGCAGCTGAAGATTCAGGCTTTGACAGGCAGGTATGGGAAAGGATGAGCAATTTAGATCTGATTCATTCAAGGGTGAAGCAGGAATGAGTTACCTGCAGAGTACTCAGAATTACTAAAATCAGGATTTGTCCTTGGTTAACCCAAACTAGTTTGTCTCCTTCTTAGTAACTATACTTTCTTATTGGTACTCTTGTTCTTGTTCTTCCATTCTTCTCTTTCTAAACATTTGAAAACAGATCTTTTTGAACTTTGACAGCTTTTATGTTGTATAGTCTAGTGTTGCCCATTTGTGTTACTTCTTTTTAAGTTTTGTAACTTTGGGATTTTTTTTAACTGCAGGTCCTCAAAACAGTGGCTATATTTTTTAGTTGAGAAAAAATAAAAAACCCCATAAAGTATCCAACCCTGTTTCAAGTCCAGTTGGGAGAGAGGATAAAAATGTGCTCTGAACGTGTAAAAACTGCGAGGCAATAATGAACAGTGCAGACATTTTCTCATTATTTCTAGTCCAAGTTTTCAGTTTTATCTGTAGTGAAATTCATGACATTTGAACTTCTAGAGTTGAAACACTGTCATTTTTTCAGTGTGAGAGCCTGCACTTTTCAAAATTTTATGATCAGCTGAAAACATGGTGTAGTGCAGCTGTGCAGCGTTAGGATCAGGCAAGAAATTAAAGGAGTTTTTAATGATTTCTTTATCACTCAGCTCCTGCCTTCATGTTGTGGTAAATTCCTTTTTCCCATGGCAGGAGACTTGCTTTCCCATGTGGTGAGCTGATGTGACAGATTTCAAGATCTCTATTGGTGAAAGTTTGTAATTTTATACCTCATACACAAAGTGAGAACCTCTCCCAGTCTGAAATCTTGTGGTTTGTGATATGCCTTATATAAGCACATCTCATATGGAGAGTATGTCTTCATATTTGATGCAAGATAGGAAAAAAGGACAAGAATGAAGTGGAAAAACATTTGTTATTTGACATAAACAAAACAAAAATCTCAACCAACCAAACAAGCAATGAACCATGCATCTCCAGTTAAACGTGATTCTGTCTTTCTTAGGTGAGTAATGATAAAACTGCAAAGACCAAGCTTAATTCATATGATCTTCTTTATACACATATAGGGTTTATTTTTCTTGCATCCGACATGTATTCAAACTTCCTTATGTGTATTGTCATCTTGTGTTCCTCCATAATTGCACATACATATTTTTATGCCTTCCATTTTTCCATGTATGCACACAGATGGAGGCAAAAGGGCTGATTCTCTGGATAATCACTGAAAAGAATATCAGCTGCTAGTTTATCCAGCTTCTGAACTGGCTGAATGGAAACAGTAGGATAGATCCTCTATCCATGCACCTCAGGTGAAAAGCTAAAACATTGGAGAATTGGTATAATCCCAACAGAATACATTGACAACTTGGTACCAGCTTTGTCTGCAGTGCATGTCAACTGTGTCTTAGGAAAATAATTTTCTTTTCATCCTATAAGTAGAGGAAGCAGTGACAGCAGAGCTGATGTGAAAAAGGTTTGCATTAGGTATTATAAACCTACAAGGTCTGATGCACACAATTCTAGGAAAAGGAGAATCTAGACCAACCCCCATGCATTGAAGGGCCATCTTCAATTAGATCAGGGTTCTCAGAGTCCCATCTGCCCTGACTTTGCATGTTTGCAGGGATGGGGCATCATAGTCCACAGTTTCACCATCCTCATTGTAAAAAAAATGCTTCTTTATAATTTGTCAAAACCAAACCCTCTTAGATTAAAGCCATAGACCCTTGCCCTGTTGCTAGAGGTCCTGCAGAAAGAGTCTGTCTCCATCTTTCTTGCAGGTACTCCTTAAGTATTGAAAGGCCTCAATAAAATCTGCCTGGGGCCTCCATTTCTCCAGGCTGAACAACCCCAACTATCTGATCTGGCCTCTTCACAGAGAGAAATTCCATCCCTCTGACCATTTTTGTAGCCCTCCTCTGGACCCACTCCAATAGGTCCATGTCTTTCCTGTGCTAAGTATCCCAGAGCTGGATGCAGCACTGTAGGAGAGGTCTCACCAGAGAAGAAAAGAAGGAGAGAAACCCCTCCTTTATCCAGCTTTTGATTCAAGCCAGGATGAAGTGTGCTTTTTGGGCTTCAAAGGCACAAGGCTGGTGTATATTGAGCTTCTTGTCAGCTGGCACCCCTAAGTCTTTCGCCTCAGGGCTGTTTTCCATTCTTTTTATTCACAACTTTTAAATGAGGGAAAAGATGCACCCAGAATCCAGTATCTATAACCTCACTGCTATCCATGCAAGGTATGATACAGCTAGGGCTGCTCTTCATGCAACAATCTAACTAACATCCATTTTGAAGACAAGGCAAATACCTGGTTCCTGAGGTTATTCCACTCATTAGATCATGGAGAGACTCTCATCAGGCTTATTAATCACTTCAGCTGCTGTAGTACTTTGGGTTCTGCAGAAATGAGAGATAACAGAGCACAAGACTCTCAAGCTTATTTCACAGAGCTGCCAAGTCACAATCCTTAAAATGGAGAAATTTAGAAAATAAAATAGTAGCAATTATTGACAGTTGCCAATAGTGTTGAAGCGTGACATGAATAAATCTATGCATGCAGGACTTCCAGTATTGAACATCTAAGAAAAAATAAATTAACTGCTTGGGTTAAACCCCAAATACAAGATCAACCAATCATTTCCAGCCATCAATTTGCATTTTCCCTCACTTTTTCTGTTGACAACAAAACATTTATAAATTATATAAGATGAGCTATGAGCTATACTGCAATTATGCCAAGTTCAGTGTTTGACAGAATGTATTTGGGACACTAATCACTGAATTTGACTGCTAAGAGGACAGAACATGGTTGATTTTTTTTCTCCTAATCATTTGTATGTGCACACAAGTATGAAAAATGGGTTCTGCCATCCAACTGGGAAGCTATAAATTCACCCTTTTAATCCTCCCAGCAGGAGCATGTGTGGGTCTCCAAATATAGCTTGTTATGATCAGTGGATTGGCACATCACTGCAAGGAGAAAAAAAAACCACTGAACTAAAGCTACATTAGGAATATGGGTGAGGACTATCAGGGCATTTGAATTCCAATTTGTTAAACATGCATTGCTAGATAGGTTTAGGGACCCTCAAAATGTGAAAAATTATAACAGAAATTAAGTAATACCTCTTATTTAGATAATTTATTATTACTTGAAAAGCGTGAGGGAGCTGGAGGACTGCCATAGCAAATGGAAATTGTCTTTGTTAATATAAATTAATTATGATTCCAAGGAGGCATTAATGGGAACAAGCAGAAATATCTAACATCACTATGTAAGACAACAGAAGAGTGACATCCAAGGATCCAGCTTCACTTCAAGTGACAGCATGGACTAATCAGACTGGAGAGGCCAACAGAGCTCAATTTGTCTCAGCTTTCCTTTTCTCTTAGATCTTGCAGACGGCTGATTTCACACATCACATACTTGCCAATTGTGCGTGGTAGCCGTGGTCTAATTTAAGATAAAAACTCTTAAAAGATCTTTCAAACTTTAATACACATAGCATGTATGTGGCCTGTATGTGGATATGATACTATTGTCAGGCCAGGCTACTTGGATGTCTTCTATTAACTCTTCCTTAGAAGAATATTTTGTAAAGTGCATACATGGATAGAGTGGTGCTGTACATGTTTCTCTTCATCCTTGCAAGACTGATGTAATGCCTTAACCCTCCTACCTATTCCATTTTAGAATATTGCATTTGTTACAGTCCAAGCCACAGTTTGAACACACTACAAGAGACTAAAAAAAAACGTGTGAAGCCTATAGAGCTTTAAAATTGACATATCCTGGGATAATTATTTCAAACTTAATTGTAAGAAGAACCTATCAGTGTTCCTGCATATGTTCCAGCAGTTCCTGCCTAGCTAAGGAGATGTTTGCAACTTATGGTGGGCCATATTTCCAAGAGCCCTGACCTTGTAGGGCACTGCAGAAATGCAAAGAACCCTGGACCATGTTTTGAAGGCAGTATGCCTCCACCAGCACAACTCTGCCTCTGCCTGACCTCATGTACTCTTCAGCAAAGATAGTCATGTTGGCCACTGTGTCAGGATCACTGGTCCTGCTGACCACCTGGGGCAGGTTTGCTCTGTTCCTATTCTCAGAGCATAAATATTCTCTTTAACTCCTCCATACATATTTCTGCTGAAAACTGAAATAATTATAGATATGTAAAACTCTACTTCACCTCCTTTTCAGACATAAGACATGAATAACGATCTGAGGATATAAATCCTATATGCTTGTATTCTGGGCTATTTTGGGTAATGAAGCAGATAACAAAGTCTTTTTGGAGCAACTCTAGAAGCTGTTTAGATGTTTTAAAATACTTTCTACGTATGCTGTACCTCCCTACACAGCTCTGAGTTACAACTTCCAGGAACTGTCGTGGTCAACAATGCAGGTCATTTTCCTGGTCTTGTGCTGAAGGAACTTTTTATTTCCATATTCTTACTTCTATGTTTTACTTCCAAATTCAGAGTGAAGGAATAAAGATTTGTCACCTGTTCCTCCAGCCTCTACTGCTAGCATGCTGTTAACATGGGATAGTGTGCACCTTCTCTGCAAGACCGTGAATGTGGCTGGGTTTAATCTGCTGCAGGCTCAGAGCTCTGCTTGCTGCCATCATGTCTCTAGAGAACAAGGAGCTACATGGCTGTAGTGGGTTAACCTTGGCAAGCAGCTATGCCCCCACCCAGTTTCTATGTCACTCTCCCTGGAGGGATGGAAGAGAGAATCAGAAAGACAGAAGCAAGGAAAAAAAAAAAAAAAAAAAAAAAAAGGAACAAAGAAAAACCCAAGTAATTCATACACCACCTTCCACTAGCAGACTGATGGCCAGCCAGTTTCTGAAAAGTGGCTACTTAGGAAAAATTTGGTCCTCACTCCCCCTAAGATTTATTGGTAAGCATGATGTTAGACTGTATGGAATACATTTTTGGTCAATTTGAGTCAGTTGTTCCAACTGTGTCCCCTCCCAGTCTCTTGCCCACACTAAACCAACTTGATGAGTGAGCAAAATGGGATAGAGAAAAGGCATCAGCACTTCTCAAATGCTGTTCAGCAGGAGCTGGAACATTGGTGTGTTATCAACACTGGTTTGGCATCAATGAAAAGCACAGCACTATATGGGTTGCAATAAGGAAAGCCTGACCAGACCCAGTGCAGTGGTTCACCACATATGGTACAGCTGTGAAAAATTAATATGTAATCATTTGAAGTAATCAGAGGAGCAACAGAAGACAATGGTGCTTCAGACTATAATGCACCCTGGTACATCTCCCAGTGGGACCAACTTCTGGAGTGCCATTTCTCTAGGCTGTCTATCCCAATGACATGCAATAAGTTAAGAAAATAAATATTTCAAAGCATATATGAAACTGAGTATCCTGCCAAACTTTCATGCAGTACAAGAGAAATCACCCAGTTTTTCTATCAGTATTGGGAAACTTTTTGTCTGAGCCTGTGGTTTCAATGACTGATTATTCTCTTTCCTGAAATATCTGTTTTTTTCTAAAAATTGATAGTTTCTTGGAGATTGTCTCACAGTCAAACAGAAACATACACAAAACTAGTGAGAACAGCTTTTTCTTTTATTAATGCCTTATTGGGTCTCAGCACATCAGGAGACAATTGAGAAAGCCAAGAGTAAAAAGTACATAAGCTTGGCTCTTCTTTACAATCCACAGTGTAGAAGGTACTACATTTCTGTCAGTACTTCTAAATATTTCAGAGGTAAACATGTGAAAGAAGAATCATAGAATCATGGAATGGAAGGACATTTAAAGATCATGACTTTCATTTCCAAACCTCCTGTCATGAGCAGAGACACCATCCCCTAGACCAGGTTTCAGTTTGTGTAACCCAAGCACATATTCAGTTTGAGAGCATTAAGAACTTTTATTATAGAACAACTCCAGATAAGAGGAATTTGATTTGCCAGAGGATGAAACAATTTTAAGAGAAGCCAGAGGGTTTTCAAGAACAATTGTGTAGTTATTTAGTCCTAAATACTGTAAAAGGATAGTAAAGAAGCTTTTCCAAGTCTTTCCTAAGCCAGTATTTAGTTTGCTTATTCCTCAGTAAGAAATGTACAATGGTTTGTATCTGGTTATCCAAAATTACACAACCTGGGCAAAGGTACAGCCTATGAATCAAAATAAAAACACCCAGAAACAAAATTGCAGCTTCCCTCAAATACCAAAAGTGAATGGTAATTTTATATTTGGGTCTTTTGTAAAACTTTAACCTTCATGGAAAACATCATGCACAGAGAAGAAAAATAAAAGATTGAAGGTGAATGAAAAATATAGGTAAGAGATTATTTGCTGTGTTTTATCCAAAGAAGTTCCTTTAAGCAAGCACACATTCCTTTTTATCAATGTGATTTATGTTTTATTTCACTGAATTAAATGAGCTCAGGCAGAACTACATACTTCCACATTCTCAATAAAAAAGCAAAAAAGGAGAAAGAAATTTTTCCTCAACACTATTTAGTGGGTAAAGTGAATTGCACCCTGTCCTGAGACATACACTTATCAACATTAAGCAGAGACAACTGTATGTCTCACAAAGTCAGAGTTGTTTTTTGTCTTCAAAATTATTTCAAAAGAGACATGATGGTTGTGCAAATCTTCATACAAATTTGCACCTGAATAGAATCTTATTGTAAAGACCGAGAGAAGGGGAAAGTGTGGTCACCTCTAGGCAACCCTGAAGAGGTAGTGAGGGAGACAGACTACAGAAACTAACCAAATGGAAGAGTGCCTGTTTAGGATGCTTATGAATTGATCACTTTTATCTGTCTCTAAAGTATTAAAAAAGAGAGAGACCTGCCAAGGTGAAGTATCGTTCCATTGAAGGGAAGTAATTTATCATTGTATTTAAGAACTTCTGCTGTCAGCCTCGATAAATGAAATGGTCCATTGATATAACTCAAATCACTGATGTGTGGCTCCAATATATAATGCTTAATTAGGTGTACTTGATTAACTTATTTCTCTGTAAAGTGTTTGTGTTTTATGGAATGAGCCATTTAATTAAAAAGACCCAGTTATAACACTGGCTTTTGTCATAGCCAAGCCCTTTGATTACCAGTAAAATTCTCAGACAAAAAAATCAACTCAAGAAAATTTCAGCTAAGTTAACAGTTGAGAAGATTTTGTCTCCCTGATATATATGAAGTCTTTTAATTATTTTACATGAGATGTTTTCAAACTACTCTTTGAAAGGTGACTTCCTTCTTTGGTCAGTTCAGGTCTGGATTTTAGGATGTGTAAATGGGCAGAAACTCATATTACTTTCCTCAGCTCGTACTGGCTATAGTGAGCTGAGAAACAAACTTTTTTAGTGCCCAGTTCATTCTAGAATATATAAGATAAATGTGAACACTTGCCTTTTTAAGATGCCTTCTCTTCATTTACTATAGAGAAATTATAGACAACAGATAACTACTAGCTCAGCAAGACATCTCTTGTATTGATAAAAAAATATCAAGTTCGATAAATACCAATGACACAAACCATGTGGGAAAAAAGTTCCAAAGAAATGACAGGAGATTTCAAGCTTAAAATGAATAATTAAATTTTTTTTCAAAATGGTTGAGCATAATAACAACAGAATATTCAAGATAGGGCACATAAATATGTCCATACATACATGTCAGGCTTATGACAAGAAAGAATTTGGAAAGAAAGTTGAAAGGGTAGGCTATTTGATATGCCTTTTTTATTAAGAGGATAGAAACATTCCATAAATGTGTGTGTGTGTATATATATATATATATCTCTCTGTGTGTTTTCTTATATAAGCCCTTGTATTAAAAAAAAAAATCATGACATCATAATTTTCCTGCTCCATTATCCTTATGGTTCATCAGCATAAATTTAAATTAACAATCCTTAAAAGTTACAGTTGAAGTCAGAGTCCCTAATGTCTTTTTTAAAATTAGTGACCCTCTATATCTGTTTGCAGTAACTGACAAAGTTTTATGATAAACAGAAGGAACTGGTATATAGAAACTATGATATTACATCAGGTTATTTGCCTTTTTAGTATTTCATTTATTTTCAGATTTAGAGACCCTCAGGAAGGCACTTGTATCCACTAGCACCGGTGACAAAACTTCTGGTGATTTTACTGGCTCAGGATAAAACTCCTAGAAAGTAATAACATGTATCTCTGGGCAACAGACAAAAGTCCCTTCATCTCAAGTCCCTTCTAGTGAAGCTTTTTGTTGTTTTAAAACCTTCAGTGCTGGTAACTAGAAGGAAAAAATATATAAGTAAACCCAGTGAAAATCAGATGTAAGAGGAATATTTTTTGATTTAAAGGTGAGCCTATAGCAGGTAATTTGCATAAATTAAAGTATTTATCTTCTGAAGATGTGTTTTATCAAAGTTAGATATAAATTCAAAATTATTGATTTTCTAAAAAATATCATAAGGTGCATGTTCTCACTCACTAGTGTCTATCCCTGTACATAGTTTTTTTACTCATCATCTTCACTAGAAATCTTTAAATTCACAACTACTCTCTGTTGTTATTACATTTTGCTTGATAGTTTCCTTGGACTTTTATCATATAATTCAGCTCATATGAGTGGAACCTAAGTACCACAGACCAGAATGGAGCAAGTCATAAGAGGAGTGGAGTCTTTTACTTCTAAAAAACAACTTAGATGTGTTTATAAGTATACAATTAAATTAGGTCCTCCTTAGCAAGGTTTTTTGGTGCTTTGTTTTGAGATTTTTTTAATTTTAAATTAGGAATTCACAGTCAAAATGACTGTATGACAGGCAAGCTGTTTGGAGGTAATATTTCATCAACTCCCAATCAATTTTCTTTTTGTTTGTTAGTTTATTGGTCTTATCTTTTTGTAATGGTTCAGTGTAATTTTTATTTTACTACTGTCCTCAAAGTAGGACTTCCACAGAGGAAATTTTGTAGCCAGACCTCCTCCGGCTATTCTCCATCCAGGATCACAACATTCTGTAGCTATAAAGCTATGAGAACACATCTATGGAAACTGTGTCATTTAGAATAATTTAGTTGATCATGAGTATTTTGCAACTAAATATATGTTAAATATTAAGCCATCACCTGTTCTTCAAAGAGGGAAAGAAGAGTGAAACATTGGTGTATTAAAAGAGTACCAGTGTCAATGAAAGCAGTTTGACATAAGAAAGCTTAAAACATAACAATACAGTCATCACTTAAGTGTTAAAAATGTGTATCTCAAAAATTCGGTTAAAGCTTCCTGTTTAAGATTTAGAATGAACAGATGTATTTTTCGGCTTCTTGGAAACATAGATCATAAACTGAAAAAAATCAAAACTTTCTGTGCTGCCTGAATTCTCCCTCTTTAAACAAAGAGATTATCAATAAGAAACCAGTGTTCATCTTAAGGCTTTTCTTTCAGTTTTGGGGTTTTTTTTTTTCTTTCTTAGAAGTGTTTTACTCTCATCTTGAGGGGAGCTGTGCTTACTTCTCTTATTTGGGTGAAGAAGATATTGCCTCAATCATTGCTCCTCAAACCATTGAATTTACTTCACCATTTTTTGCAAGACAGAATTATGTTACAGGTGAAAAACTAAGGCATTGAAAGTCTAAGGGAAAGATCAAAGCACCTCATTAAATACTTCTTATTTAAGCATTTCATAATCTCAGGATTGGGATTCAGATTCATCTTAATTTTAGCAAGCAAGATGAAGCTCCTAATTTAGAAACCTATTTATCTTCACTGTTTTTTGTTGTCAGCCAACCGAGATAGGTTTCATCTGACTGAGCACTTGAATGACCCCCAGAGGACAGTTAAGCTCCTGTATGTGATTTCCTCACCAGTGCCCAGTGTGCGGTCGGGTGAATCTGTGCTTTGATGTGCGGATCCAGGGCACTCAGAGTGTCTGTGTAGGTGTCATATGCTTCCTCTCATAAGGAGTATCAGCAAAGCCCCTCTGCTGAGTGCCAGGCACTCTTGAGTCCAAGCACTCTGGTCACTGCCAGTGGATGTGAAACATCCAAATGCCATCTGAGTGCCAAATCCCTCGACTGCCTGAGAAATGGGAATCAGATCACGCTCGCTCCAGTGCTTGTTAAGTAGTCTGACAACTGAGCTTCTGAATTATGTGTGTTCTTTTTGTCATCCTTCTTTCCACAGGGTTGTAGTATTTTGCCACTGCTTCCAAAGAAGTTACCAGTGTCCCGATGCAACCTGTTCTGTAGCCTACTGCTCTGGGCACTGCAAAGGGCCATGAGACTAAGGGGCATTGAGAACCAGCTGATGTCTCCTGCTTTGTGAGTGCTCTAAGTGGCTGCCTTGTTTTGCAGTAGAGGATTTCTTTCTTAGCAACAAACAAACAAACAAACAAACAAGTGTCTGAAATGAAAACAATTGCTCACCACCAATCAACTGATGCCCAGTCAGAGATACCAACAGTCCTACAGGATCGACCCCCAGAGGACTGACCCCCACCCAACCTTCCCCTAGTTTATTGCCAAGCATGACGCCACACAGTATGGAATACCCCTTGAGTCGGCTGGAATCAGCTCTCCTGGTTTTGCCTCCTCCCAAGTCTTGTGCACCACCAGCCTCCTCACCGACAGGCTGGAATGGGATGAGAAGCAGAAAATGCCTCAACAATAAGAGAAACATCCTGAATCATCAACACTGATTCCAACACAAATCCAAAACACAGTTCCACACTTGCTAATGTGAAGAAATTTTGCTTCACTCTGGACAAAACCAGCACATTTTTCTTCTAAGTGAATTTTTATGAATTAATGTTATATGCTCTGTAACATCTCAAATGCTTTGGGTAGAATTCTTTTAACATGTGTGCAAAGTGCATTTATTCAAACAAAACAGGTTTACTGCATATGAAGTTTTATTTTTTGCAAATGTGTTATACCCTCAAAATCTGTGGTAGTGTTAATGTTATATGTTAAACAAGCATCAGTTTGGTAAGACAGTGAGATAAATCTTCACTGTATTTTTAATGTTAGAACTATTACGCTAGTTTCCCATGCATCATGCTGAGTTGCATATTTAATTGACACTAAAGTGTTAATCAGAAATGCAAGAAACAAGTTTATGAATGGAAGATTGTTCTGGAGGTTCTAATCCCTTTTTCCTATCAGTCATAGCAACAAATGGGAGTATTGCAAAATAATGACAAATTCTCACTTCTCATATGTTTAAAATTTCACAGGCAACTGAAAGTGATCTTTTCTGCTGTTGAAATGTAATCCATTGGAGTCTATCAAACACAAAAAATATGTCTAATTGTCAGATAATCTTTGATGTTAGATTTTTTTCAGAATGCCAATTGGGAGATTAGGACAGGACTTGGGAGAAGGAGAAAAAGGTTCATTTCATCATTGTCTTCCCAGAGGTAAGAAGAACAATAATTTTCCATATCCCATGTTCTGTATAGATGATTAATCTGTAGTGTTATTTGAAGTTCTTTAAAATGCTAAGAAAAAGTCTATACCATCACTGAAATTCACTGCAAAGAGATAAAACCCTTGCAGAAACCATTTACACCATGGGCAGGCACAGGGCAGTGTCCTTGCTAAAGGTTAGCTCATTTCCAAGGGTTCTGCTCCAGTGGGTGTGAGAGGTCAGTTCTGGCTCACAGCTGAGCAGCCAGCCAGCTGCATCTCTATGGAGTGAAGATAAAGGGCACGTCTAGACTCAAACATAGCCTCAAGCTGCTGCTTTAAATCTGTGGCTTCATGCAATTCAGTAGTCATTACACTTAATCTTAAGACTCCTGGGAGAGGAACTATTATTGTTGTGTAGGGTAAGTGGCCAATAGCCTTTCTCATTCAAGGCATGTTTTGGTGTTTAAAAAATCATCCTTGTACACTATAGAAAGCATCCTGAACCAGAGACCATCTCAGTTGTGTTCTTCTAAGAACCAGTAGTGCAAGAATACAACAGGGATATGAAAGCAGTAGAAGTAATCTTTGCTCTGTCTTATATGATATTTCCCATTTCTATTTCAGCCACATGCACAGCCGTGTGCAATACCTTTTCTTTTCAAACTTGTTTTTAAATTCTGGAAGGATTTATATTTTGACCAGAAACCATATCCATTTTTCACACTAATACTTATATTCTCAAGGGAGATACCTAGTTTCAGCTAGTCAAAATTTTCTGATTACAGAATATAACTGGGAATTTCAAAGCAGTTGTGCTCACAGTATCAGTTTACAGAAGAATTATTAGAGAAGTCAGCAGTCAGCTTACTTGTAGTCAAGGAGCAGCAGACTCTAAGGCAAAATTACTCTCTAGTTGCTTGCTGCTGACACACCATCTTAATTAATGCTCTTTAGTACAGCTTATTTGCTTTTGTGTGTCTAATTGTTGGTTTTTCCACAAGATAACGTTCATGAGGTGGGGAGGATGACGGAAGAATGAGTGGACTTGGAAGGAACATCAGGGTGTGACCTACCTTTTCTTCTCAAACATGTGATGTGGTCTGCTACCAGTTGTTTTGGGGCTCTTCGGAAAATCCCTGACACCTGCTGACAATCATCAATGAACAGAAGTTACCTGTGTCTGGTTACATTGACCCTGGGACAGTAGCTGTGAGTAGCCAGTGGAGTCATTCATGTCACAGAGACTTCATCAAAAAGCATCAATATCAGCAGTGCTGTCAGCACCTTTCTGATGGTGTCCTGCTCAGTTGGGCTTTAAACAATTGCCACAACTGTTTCTCCACTGCACAGTGCTTACTGTTATTCAGCAATAAGTTGAAGTCTATTATTATGTTTCATGTACAGCCTAAGCTGTAAATGACTTTGCAAGGTAATGGGGAAACAGGCCTCTTCTGGAAGAATGAAAGGTTTCAAAACTTAATATTCCGTTTTCAACAGAGGCTGTCAGAAAACTTTACATTGTTTTCTTTTTGTGGAAAAGGATAATGACCCTTCCTCAGAGAGTACATACCCACAGTTTCTTACTCTGGAATTCTTGGCAGACACCTCCTTCATCACATACATCTTTAACAGGACAGACTTTGGGCCAAATTCTTCACTGGCTTATTGACAAAACTGACATACAACTCCACAAAATGAACAAGAACTCTGCAGATTTCCAAATGAACAGTGTAATCTCACACTTCAGGTCTATCAAGCCTTTTGAAATTTCCCAGGTTGTGTTTCTGAAATTGTGTTTGGTATAATTACTCTCATGTGTGTTCTCATCATTACCTACCTTGTTCAGCTTAGTGGGAGGCAGTGTCTTGCAGATGTTTCTGCTGTCTCCCTGTGGAGCTGAAAAGAGCAATGGTCTACTTGCCATCTAGAATTTTTATAACTTTTCAACTATCTTCTTGAAATTAAGTAATTAAACAGAGAAAAATAGTGACTTCTTAAGAGCACAGGTTTGCACATTTCTCCCTGAAATAGTCTGTGACTCTTATGGCCACTCAGTCACTCACTCAAGGTCACTCCATGGCTCAGTCATAAATATTGCTGCTGAAATATAAAGTATTTCAAGCATTTGGCAACATGTAACTTTACTAAAGTGTGTTTATAGATTGTAGAAAAACAACGTTTGAAACATGAAGTAAAAAAAGGATTCTTTTCATTCTGCCATCTTTTCTGCACCTGCTTAACTTTTAACAACTGAGTGAACCTAGGGATTTCATACAAGTCTTTAAACCAGTATTACTATATAAAGCATTCAGTAGCAGACTGAGATGCTGAGTTTAGAGCCTAGACTAAAATATTCAGAAGAAAAAGGCAGACAGCTGGGAAGGGCAACTCAGAACATGCATGTTAAACTGTAGTTATAACTCCCCTTTTACTGATAATTTTAAAGAGCACATTTAAGGTTTTTGCTTGAAACAGGTGCATTCTACTTACATTTGAGAATTTAGAGGTGTTGTATTGCAAGACTTCTTGTCATTTTTGTCTATGCAATGGATTCTTGGCACTAAAGAGAGGTAGTCCAAGTCATCTCCAGTTCCTGCATCCAAACTCTGTCCTTGAAATTACCACACAAATTCAGGTAAGGGATAGAAACTCCACTCTAGAAAACCAGAGAAAGGAAGTGATGGATCTTTTGCAACTTTACTCTGTTGATTAAATGTTGTTCCTTACTACCTGTAAACAGTACTAAATTGAAAATAAAGCATCAGATTTAATAGGAAATGGAAGCAGCACAGAGGGACCACAACTCAGTGAGGTTTTATATCTGCTTTTGGAAAATAATCACAGTCTTCTTTTAACCATTTTGGGTTTTACTACCACTGTCAGTTCATTCTTTGTTCTCATGCTAGACTTTTTTCATGTTTAGAAAATTTCTGTATAAAAAGCAACAAATGCCTCTCAGTGGGAATACACACACATGGAATGCTGCTGATGAAACAGCATCTTAAAAGCAATGATTGTGTCTCTGTCATTCTAAATGGATTTCAAACCAGTGTGCCCTGAAACAGGCTTCACTCCTTCTCTAACTGTCCTCTGCTTAGCATGCAAGCCCTCAGGGCTTGGAATCAGTCCTCACTGAGTAGTTATAAAATTTATAGTTTGATAAGGCTTTGGGCCATATTCTGATCACACAGTCCCTGAAGACTGGGATTACCACAGTTATTTAGTCTCCTTGGCTCCACTTAAGTGCCTTCTTTGAGTGGGAATCTCTATCTGTAGATATAGTCTGTCTATTTAAATGCAAAGTCTATGTGGTTTTTTGGGCTGTGGGTCTCCAAACAAATTTGACACGCATTACCTTTTCCTATATATAATGTATTGTCACATTAAGGTTTTCAAAGACATTTACAAGCTAATTGAAATGCAGCCATAATTCCAGAAATTCTTATTTTCTATTTGTTGGGTTATGGTATTGAATAAAATGTGCCACGTACTCTACAGGCAGATACAAGGAAGAACATAGACACTGCCTGGGTGATACTGCAATCGATAAAATTCAAGACCGCCAAAGGGGTAAGAGCAGAAAACAGTAGAGACATAATAGATATATCCTGCTAAAAGCTGGTCTAATAATATTAGACCAATTTTAAAGTCATTTTATGTAACACCCTAAAGGTGCATCCAGGGTCTATTGTATATAACTGAAGCTACAGGTTAGATTTGCCTGTCATTACAGTGAATAGCAAAATTCCTATTCATTTTAGATCTCCATTAGGTTATTAGGGCAGAGGTTTATTAATGGAGGAGACTTTTTTCCTTTTTTATCCTTTTTTTTCTTTTCTTTTTTCAGAACAGCACACAACTCTGACAGTCCAATCATCTTCATCCTGCTCTAAAGCTCTGAAGAGTTAAAAATATTAACTGGACACTTAGGTGCTCATATAGCAGTCACCCATGTATAGTTATGTTGTTTACTTAAATCTAAATTGTGACTCAGGTTTGAGTATTTGCAATTTCAAATTAAGAAAATTACTACTTTCTGTAAAGAAATTTTCCTTTTTTAGGCATGACTAGGAATTTTAAGATTTTTTTTCTTAAGATACCAAAGGTGCTATCTGAGATGGCATCAAGAAGTGAATTAGTCTTCAAGGCCACCAAATTTTGCATGCCCTATCTTACTTTCCCTTACTTCCCTTGCTTTCTCATGGTCATACCTAAACTCAGAGCAGTCTCTTCTAGAGTCAATAGCTGCAGCCATTGCATCTTTACTAACCTCCAGAGTACTGAGACCACAAATTTGTCAACCACAAAGTTATCCAACAGATCCACAGCAAGAGATAAAGTACCTAAATGGAGATAAGTGGGATCAAGTCCATCTTGCTACTCGTGCTTCTCAAGATGGAAGGTGAGGTCTGTGGTGTCAAAAGTCAAGACAGAGGGAGGAAATAGGCTTATTGAGAGATGCACCTTAACAGAAATGTCCTTGTCACAAATCTCTCATCCCCATATGTTGTTTTGCCTGAGCTCATTCACTTTTGTCTATACTACTTTGGAAACTTTCCTTCTGCTCCAGAACAAGAAAGGACATTCAAGACAGTCATCTGTCTTCAGTTGTTTTAAACGGTGCTTCCTACCACTTAGCATAAATGATCTTAGCACATGAATTCCAAAAGCAACCTTCCATTGCCATCTTTCTCCACTTGAATCTTCAATTAAAAACTGTACTTTTTTAATCAATCTTATACCAGCCCTAGGCTGCAATGTTTTCCATGAAGTTGCACATTCTGCAAGTCTGGATTAAAAGACAGGTTTTCTATTTACCTCAGGGAAGGTGTTGGTAAGACATTGGTGTTCATCCCTGCATGTCAGTAGTCCATTTGTGTATCCCAAAAGCATAACCTGCCATGTTCTATTTATTTCTACATAGCAGTCAAAAAGTTTGCTCCCACAGATTGCTCCCAAACCCACTCCAGACATCACCTCTGTAAGATGGGGACAAAGACCATTATTATCTTCCTAAGGCAAGGAAAGTGCTCTAGTGATGCAGGAATAAACAGAGCTGGGCCTGTGCAAAGGATTTCAG
Source organism: Aegithalos caudatus (assembly GCA_013389925.1). Classification (NCBI taxonomy): domain Eukaryota; kingdom Metazoa; phylum Chordata; class Aves; order Passeriformes; family Aegithalidae; genus Aegithalos; species Aegithalos caudatus. Next base: position 31,814 of record WEIU01023616.1, on the reverse strand, counting down.
ATTTTTCAGGCTGGGCTCAGAAACACTGTTAATGAACATTGCTGTCAATGTAATTCATGGGCTTAGTTTCTGTATGACCAAAAGACCTAGAAAGGTTGGAGTAATGTTTTGAATTCCAATGTCAATTGTAATTTATCTTATTTAAAATAGGAAAGCCTCCTTCCTTAGCAATCTGAAGAAAATTCTTCACTGGAAATGAGACATGATAATAAATCACTTCTTGGTTTTCTCACATGAATAATTTGTGTCTTGTTATGCAAAGCCTGGAAGCTAATTTAAAGTTGAGAGCAGAAATACACTAATAATCAATGTCTCTCATTTCCAGATTTTCTTTTCAGAGAGGCAAGAACACTGTGTAAGGAATCAAATAGAATACTGGAAGGTGAAGGAACAGATATCTGACATGTTAAAGCTTTGCAATTGTAATGCTGCTATACAACAAGCAATGTAGCAAATAATATCACCTTGAACTTTGGTCCCTCCCTTTGAATTTATATGTAACTTAAGGAAAAAAGGAATCATGGTATATTGCCTTACAGTGGAAAAGAACTGTCTGCATAACAGACAAGGTCAGGGCACTTTAAACACTGAGTTATAGAAGGGAGAAAATTCACTATTTTTGGGGGGTTTTTCTGGGGTTTTTTTGTTTTTTTTTTTTTTTTTTGGAACAGGTAATTTTTCAGTCTGATCAGTTCCCTGGTCATTTTCATTGCACAACAGTCAAATGCATGTGCCAACACAAGATCAGGAGTGGAAGGGGGCCACACATAAGCAGATGGAGTGAGAGCAGCTCAGGACTTCTGATGGCTGCTCTGGCTCAGGTCAGCTAGGAACATACATCAAATTGCATATGAACTGTTGCCTGCTCTCACTTTGGACAAGCTGTGAGAAAGAATGTGACATTTAGTAGTAAACACAGAAATCTGCCAAGTGATTTTTGCTCCTGGAATATCACATTGTATGGGCCAGGTTCAGGTGGCCTATTCCACCAAAATCTTTCCACCAGATGTTTCCCATCGGTTGTCGTGATTGCTCCCCACTCAGCACCTTGCTTAGCCCACCTGAAGGGCTAAAGTGTAGAGTGTCAAAGGCATTACATTCCATTTTCTGACAGGCTCGGGAATACCAGTGAAATAAGCGTTGCCTGGGTATGGCTCTATTTCCACTGTCAGCCCTACAGCCCACGGAGTTTTCAATGACAGTTTCAGAGGCTCTTCTTTATTGTTTGCAGAGAGAAAAGTGTATTTTCTGTTTGGAAAATAAAGTTTTCAGTGCATAATTAAGAATCTTTATTTAATATCCAGCAAATAATCAGGATGCCTTATTTAATATCCAGCAGACAATCAGGATGGCACATGAGGGATAGTGGTGATGTATTGAATAGCTTAATATTCCAGGTTCTCTGTTTTATACAGCATGGAGCCTTCATGGATTATATTACTTCATGCTTAAAATTAAAAGTTGAGGAGATGGCACACAATTTGTTAACATGTGCAGGAGTAAATAGCAATTTCTGGGTTTTGGTTGTTTTTTTTTTTCAGTTCAGTTGTGGTGTTGTTTTTTTTTAATTTATTTTTCTTTTACCACTGAGTAGTGAAGAGTTTAAAAATGACCTGACTCTGGAAAGTATTTGGCAAAAATACTATTAATAATGTAGAAAGAGAAAAGTCCTCCTTATCTTTCTGAATCATTTGATACCTCATTTTTCTTTCCCAGTGTTGCTGATTTCAGCTCACTGCTAAAAAAATATATACCTAGATTCTACTGAGTAATCTAATTCTGTTCATATAAATCTGAGCTCAGTTCATTAAAAGATTTTATCTAACATATTTCCTTACAAATGTACAAGGCCTGTTTAATTTTGCTAATAAAATTAATTATGAGTGATAACATTGCATACACAAAGACTTATCATAGAAAGGTAGATAGCCTTGTAGTCCAAACACTCCAGTTCTGTCTAGCCAATCTTGGTTCTAATTTAGATTATGTAACAATTATATTATTTGTGATTTAGTAAATCCCCTACTTTCGTTGGTTCACACTTATCTTACTCGAGTTAATTAGACACTAAAGTAAGACATTATGAAAATTCTCATGTGACCCTCACTGACAGAGGAGAGAGGCTAGGATGTAAAGTACAGATGTATGTAGGCCCATATTAGTTCATATGCATCAGGTGTCCCAGCCAAAGTTAAGCATCTTGGTTGTGGTTTTAGGCAGGGTTTTTATACACTTCAAATGTTTAGATAAACATGATTTGACTGATCATTCACACACATACTACTAGTTATCAATATTGGTAAAACTTTGCCAAGCAACCATATTTCTGCAGCACTCTCTCTGCTTGTCTATAGATCCAGACATCCCTGGAGACATTCTATATATAATTACTTGTCTATGATGCCAGATGATGCTGGGAGGGTTTAAACAACTTGTTAGAGAAACAACAATAGTGTGGCCAGCAGGACCAAGGCAGAGATCCTTCCCCTGTATTTGGAACTCATGAGGTCACACCTCAAATCCTGTGTGCAGTTTTGGGCTCCTCACTGCCAGAGAGACATTGAGGGGCTGGAGCATGTCCAGAGAAGGGCAGTGGAGCTGGGGAAGGGTCTGGGGCACAAGTGCTGTGAGGAGTGGCTGAGGGAGCTGGGGTGTTTAGCTTGGAGAAAAGGAGGCTTGGGGGAACCTAATTGCTCTCTATAACTGCCTGAAAGGAGAGGGTAGCCAGGTGGGGATCAGTCTCTTCTCTCAAGTAACAAGCACCTGGACACAAGGAAAACACCACAAGTTGAGCCAGGGGAGGTTTAGCCTGGATATTAGGAAAAACATTTTCAAGAAAAGTTTTCTCAAGGCTTGAAACAGGCTGCTCAGGGAAATGGTTAACTCACCATCCCTGAAGCTATTTCTAAGATGTGGCACTTGGGCGTATGGATTAGTAGTGAATTTGGCAGTGTTGGATTAATGATTGTACTCAAGGGTTTTGAGGTGCTTTCCAACCTAAATGATTCTATGACTCTAGAGGGACTACAGTGCCAGTGTTATCTTGGTTTTCGCTTTCCATCCTTTATCCTTCATGGGACACTCTAAGCTTCCAAGAAACAATAACTTTATTTACAGAGTTGGTCTGTCCTTTTGGCTTTTTTACATAAGAATGAAACATATCAAAATTCACTAACTCCTTACAGTATACTGGATAATGTGGACTGATTTATATTAACAAAGTTAATACACTGTCATCCTACAAAGGCTGATTGCTATAAGAGAGAAGAGATTTTTTGTAACAAAGTCTGGCACAGATTGCAAAGTCAGGGGACCGGACAGACTTTCAGTGGGTGCTCACATCTCAGATCTTCTGAAGTGACCTCTGAAGGTGCCATTTCCTTTCTGTTGACAGCAGAGGATGAATATGAGTGTGTACCTCACGACAGAACCTTCAAACTGACTGTATACTCTTGAATAGTTCCTACTGCAGAGAACCTGAACTGGTTCTTAATGAGAAGAGGTGGCTTTGCATGGGCAGATGTTGTGAATCTCCATCCAGTGAAGTCCTTCTCTAGCCACCTTTGTGTGTTTCGGGAAATATGACATGCTGTGCTCTGTACACGCAATATGTGTATCTTTTTCCATACCCCTTTATAGCCACACACATTTTTTTTTCCTCTTGGAAAAAAAAATAAGGTGTAGCCAAGAGTATTTATTATCATCTAATAAGGCTTACAACTTACTCTTCATTCATATTTATCACTACTATATTTCAATTATGCTGGTTGTTATGCAATTTCTATTCATGAATACCAGATGAGAATAAATCAGACAGTGGGATTTATCTGACATAACATTAAACATCTGCAGTGTTAGCAGACGTGTTGCTGTATATTAGTAATTCTCAGCTACTTCCTGTAATACAAGGGGAATTAAATATGCCTGCCTTTAGTGAGCCACATGCACTGGTTTAGGTGGTTTCTTTAGATGGTTTTTAGATGGTTTCTTTTGGACTACCTGTATTCTATTCAGAAGGTTCATCTTCTCCACTGAATTGGGAGTAGCTACCTCAGATATAGACATTTACAGTATGGATGTCTACATTTAGTGAGACTCATGCCTTCCAAAATGAGTTAAATGCTGAGATCCGTGGTTCTTTCTTACTCCGATTTTGACAGATCAGCTCCAATACACATATGCCACACAACATTCCATACTCCAAATAGTATGCTTGTCAGGTCTAATATATCAACCTCACAGCCTTCTATGTCACTATCCTTACTCAACATGGTCTGTCTGCTGGTAGGAAAAGGTGATCCTGTCTTTTCTGCCTGATTTCTCTCATCAGATTGTCTGTCAAAAAGCAGCTATGCTTGAAAGCTGAGCAGTTTGGAACATTTCTACCTCCTGAATCATTACCTAAATGTTTTTGAAACAAGAACGACTTCACTGTCTCTCACCTGTTATTAAGCTTTTGGCACTTTCTCCTGCCTGATGTTTCAAATGAAGTTTGGAAAACCCTGTAATGTATTTAAACATCAGGGTAATGTAGCAGTTGGTGAACACTTTCCTACCTGGACTACACAGATAAATGGCTTGTGATTCCAAGATGAGATTGATCAGTCTTCACAGCTTGATTTTGAATGGATCTGTGCTTTGCATCATGCTGGACTAGCTGGAACATTTAAATACTATTACCCAGTGCTTGGCAGAGATATCCAATTGAACCCTGCTCACAGGACAGCATTAATTCATCACAGCACGTAAGTTAATTACTCTGGTCTGCTGGCAATGCTAATTAACTAAGGCACAGAGACACACTTAACTTGGTTATTTCTCTTCTGTTTCCAGAGTTAGCTTGCCTAGCATAGCTAATAAATTTATACACCTTTATCCTTATCCTAAAGGAGATATGCCCTGGAGTGTCCTGGATCATAATGAGTGTCATTTCCTGGGTAGCCTCTTTAATTTCAGTGTGTTATAAATCCATTAAAACTATCAAAATATACTTGTGCTTGCTCATAACAGAAAAACATTTTGTTCTTCCTGCTACCCAAAAAACCTATTTGGCTATGAGGACAATCATCTTTTCCTTGGAGAATCTCATCTAAGAGTAGATAGAAACTTACAACAGTTAGCTGTTTTAGCCCAAATTATTTATGATTTTTTAGTAACAAAGCCTTTATAACAAAACCTGACATAATTTGCATTTTACAGAACTAAACATGTTAGCAGTGTGGTAAGTTAATTTTTTTATTTGCATTACTAAACATCAAGTATATAGTTGGGAACTAAGACACTGTTTTGCAAGGAGCTGTCTAACTATAATAGAGAGAGACAGTTTTTGTCTTAAGGGAACCTGTACTGGAACAGCCAGGAAAGATAAAAGAGAAACAGAGAGTGAGGATGAAATAACTCACCTAAGCTCATACAGCAGATCAAGGAGAGAGCTCTATTTTACTTCTCCTTCCAAATGTTCTCTGTCTTTCTTTATGTACTTTTTTTGCAAGACACTAAATTAATTCATTGATTTTAAAACTCCATGTGAATTCTGGGCTCAGGAGTCGCATGATAATCTCAGAGACTAAAATCTCCTCAACAGCTGCAAGAAGAAGTAAATTCAAAGTTGCTTGTCAAATGTAAGCCTGCTGCTGGGAGCTCAAAGCTCTCAGGGGCTGTGTGTGGATTATCTCCACATCACCCTGACCTGCTGATTAAGCAAAACACATATGGTTGAGTCCATTCAGACATTGAGACGTATAGAAAGCTTGTCATATGGAAATCTCTAGAAAAGCAGGGAAGAGGAACAGATCCAAACCCCACATTTACTTCATATTTTAGCACAAATTCAACATGCTTCTCTCCAGAGCATGGAAAATGAGTGCTGGCTTCTTAAGGGCTGGCTCAGGATGTACATTGGAAATGTTCCTGAACCTTCTTTCCATTGGCTCCAGACAACCACAGCAAACAAAGCTGAGCCCATTTTGTGTAAAATATTTTAGGAACAGGGAAAGGCAGCGTACTCCCTGTTGGTCAGAGTTTTATTCTCTTTGAAAGTGATTGATTTAGTGAGAAGTGTGTGTTTATAAAGGAAGATATGACTCATGACAAGGAAAATCCTAAATATCTGACCTTGTCATATAATCTTTCCTATTGCTTAGTTTCATGTGGATGAAGAGCAAAGGGGATTATTAAAGTAGGAGCAAGGGGGCAACTGGTGTCACAATTACAGAATTAAACACAAAAGAAAAGTGATTTTTAAAAGTCAGGATGATGCCCAACTTCTCAAATGTCCAAATCTTGAAGTGGAATAAGTACTGTACTTTAGGGAACAGCTGTTTTGGTGTCAGATTGTGCCTGTCACAAGTCATCAAGTATCATCTACTTACATCCATATAGAGGTAGGCACATAGTTTCAGATCACTGTCCCATGTACCTCCAGAGAAAGAGAAAGAAGTTGCAGGGGTATTAATGCTCACAGCCCAAAATAGTTTGAAAATCTACCCCTTCATCTGTCTTTTTAGTTTATTACATGATTGATCAGATGAACTGATATAGGATTTCTATTAAATTTACGTAGCATAAAAAGGGGAACATGGAAATACTGAAAAAGGTATATATAGACATAGCTTCACATATATTTATATGTAAGAGTTTTATGTATCAGAATTTAAGTAAATTTCATCTCCTGTTTTTTTCCTCAGATTAAAGTGGAGTCTGATTTCAAAATTTTATTCTTAAAATACACTTTGGGATTCCAACAGACAAAAGATAGAAATGCTGGGACACATCCTTAGTTAGGGAACCTTTAAAAAGTGAACCAAACCAGCTTGTTAGTAGTTCTTGAATGGTCTAAATTAGAGAAGATTTAATACTGGGGAAAAAATTCTGGCTCCTGACAATGCATGATGTTCTATCTTCCATGCTCTTGAATCCCATTTACCGAGCCTTCCCTAACCTGGATGTCATCCACTAGCCCATTAATTGTCTTTCTTCCCTGCCTGACACACTAAGAACATTTTACACTAACAAAGATTCAAGAGCTCATTAACACTCCAGTTCATGGGGCCTTAAGTATTAATAGCAACAAAAACCTATAATACAAGTTTACTCATAGATTCAACATGAGTATATACTACTCCACAGTGACTTCATGTGCATGCCACACAAACTGCTGGAAGCTGCTTTTTTTTTTTTTTCCCTACTAAAGTTTAAAGTTCTAGTTTTCACTCAGTTCTGTTTGTCTAGAGCCCATGTTCCTACTCTTTTACCCTGAGGGCAGCTGCCTATAGGCTTGATGTATGAGCTTTGATTTTTACTGCAGTCTTAACAGTAAGCCACAAGTGTTATCAATATTCTGAGGACTATGTATGTTTTTCTGCCCTCTTTGTGACCAAACTCAGAACTAAGAAGAATATTCACAGATGTAGATCTGCATTAATTCATTCCAGAGCCAGAAGGGCCCATGAGGTCTGTACAAACTGTAGCTGGATTAAGGCATCTGTCTTCTGAGTGACACACAATTTCATTTTAAATACATCAGGAGACAGTAGATCCTTCCCAAGTATAGAGACATAGGCTGGATAAAATGTTTCAAAATTTTCATTTTCTTCACTAATAAGATATTATGTCTTAAATTGTATGACTTCTGTTTTCAGGTGGTGAATTTTGTTTTTACTCTGCCAGAAATGTTGTGGGGAGAAAAAAAAGCACCTTCTTCCATCAACGTTATTCAGCACAGAGTAGAGCTCAACAGAACACAGAATCTACCTTTGTGTTGCTTTCTAATCTGTGGATCATTTTACAGGGATCCTTTTGAGTATATCTGCACTCATAAGCATATCTGCACTCTTTTTGACACGGACAATACAAGTTGGCAAGATACAGTGATATAATATCACTTGCATGTGAATAGAAACCAGAGTTGAAGGGATTCCTTGTTCATACACCTAGAATGGTTTTAATCCTTCAGACGGCAGAAATCCACAGAAAGCTCACAATGAGGTAAGTACAACTCCAAGGTCTTTCTTTAATTTATTTCTCTCCAGAAGTCTCCAGTTCTGCAAGTATGAAGTGTTTTTTCTGTTCCTGTATTTAATCCAGCTGTCGGCATTACTTCTGTGTCACCAAACTGCTGTCAACTGCAAGTTTAACCAATGGGTATTTTCTATTCCTTTATGGATCATTTATCCTCACAACACCCCACTGGAAGAAAGATGTACCTTTCTCACCCCTGGAAGCTCTTTGAGTAAATAGTAGAAATTCTAAGGCTCACAAGCAAAAAATAAACTTCCAGGTTTTATGGACCTCTGGTGAAATGACTCTGTGTTTTACTTTGGATTAAGCATAGAATTTGGTCTCTTGGATTGTACTGCCCAGGCAAGATGGACAGGATCAAAGATGATTTGGAAGTAACCTGGACTTGAAAAGGCTTTCTGCTATCAGGGCTGATGTATCTCTCCTTATCTGTCATTGAGGCTTATGGAAAATGTTCAAGCAGAAAGGTAAATACTTGGAGAACTGAAGCAGATGAATGGAGTTTCAAGTTCTGAAGTCAATCTGGAAAAAGGTTATTAAAACATATAGGATTTTTATGGATCTACCTTGTGTATCTGGATCTTATGATGGAGCTAGGAATAAATCACATGACAGCTAAATCTGTGTGGGGCACAGTGGCTCAGCTGATACCCAGGGTCCATCCACATTCATATAAACAGAACCAGGGGTCTCAGCACTGTACCCCTAGCTCATTTTCTCTGGTTGGCTGCTAGCTCACTCACTGGGGTTTTTTAAACATTTCAACATCTTTTTAACGTTTCAGCTCTACCCGTGCCATGGCAAAAACTGTTCTGAAGCAGTTCCCTAGAGAGAAATAATAAACATCAGTAAGAAAACAGTCATTTTAAATTGGCTCTTTCTTCTGTGTATAGGTCTTACATATTATCCCAGCAAACCTTTCTTCCTCAGATATCTGAGGACATGCAACAGATTCTACCCAAAGCTATGCTGTGTAATCTCCGCTCTGATGGGCTGATACACTTACATTATTTCAGAAGGTTAAAAAAACAGACAAAAACAAAAAAACAACACCCCCAAAACAAACAAACAACAAAAAAAAAAACCCTACTTCTCTCTTTGAATTACCTCTTAGGGTACAGAAGTGCTAGAGAGACTTGGTAAGTAGTATTAATGTAGCTGGGTCATGCAACTTAGCCTCAGTGCTTGTGAAAAGATCCTTGCTCCTCTTTTGTTATTGTTACAGGTGTAGCCAAAACTACATCATCCACTGAGGCAAAAAACCTTATTCCTATCCATTTGGTCTGTTCCCCTGACTGTTCATGTCCTGACACATCTCAGCAAGACAGAATTCTCCTGTGGGGAATCTCAGCTTCAATTTGTAAGCATTTGCTAAATAGGGAGATAAGTTATCCACAAAATTTATTGTGTTTTAAAGTGCTGTTTACCACTTTTTTTTTTCAGGGATAGATATCTTTTCCTGCCTTTGTATTTTTTTAACAGTGGAGACAAGGCCAAAAACCCCGAGGTGATTGTATACTAAAACTGTTGCCTCTTACCCGTATTAGTGCCTGTGTCCCTTAGAAGACCCTATCAGGATCTTCAGGTGCTCTAATTATCCTAATTGTCTCTAGGGNNNGGGCTGCAGCACAGCCCTCCCTCTCTTCCAGACCCTGGAGGTATGGGAATCTGCAGCTTGTGGCTTGCCAAGGAAAAAGCAGGAATGAATTGAAGCACATGACACTGCCTGTAGCTAAACAGCAAAGGACTGCTTAATTAATAATTTATCACTCTTTCTCTGTTCACACTGCATTGTCCCTCTTTACCACAGAATGAGGACTTAAAGAAAACAGTAACATAATGGAATTAAGCATTGTGGGTTTGTTTTTTTTTTTTCTTGGAAGGAATAAAACATGACTATGTTTCTTGCCAAGTTGTAGAGAATATTTTCATTGGAAAAGTAACCAGTCTGGAACATCAGAAACTTGAAAATGTAGGCATAGGTTCATTCAGCTCCTGGGCTCCCCAGAGTTCAGCTGAACTCCAGGACCATTTAGTCACATCCTCAGCTTGTGTCCAGCTTTCCACTGGGAAGGCTGTCTTGCACTTTGTGGAGGCACAGGAAGAGATGTGTGCTCTGTCACCTTCTCTGTCAAGTGACAGATGTGCCAGTAACATAATGGGACATGCAAGCAATCCTCTCATGACCAGTGCCAACATTAAGTGGTGTCAGTTGATCAGTGTATGTCCCTCAGGGTGCATAAAACTGGGGATGAACTGACACCATCAGTGAAGAAGGTGTCAGGGAATGGACTACAAGGCAGCAAAAGAGCCCCTACTTCCTTTCCCTGCCCAAGGAACTTGTGGAGGCAAGAAACCAGGGATCCCACCAAAACATAGCTATGTTGCTCTGAGCCCTCGTCACCAATCTCATCCTCAGCTGCAGATCATTCTGTGTGCAAGAATTCAAGCTAACTGGTCTCCTGGTTTCAATCCCCAATTTTCTTGTGCAGAGCTCTAAAAATATCAGAGTTGTCCCAGACATCAATCTTGTCTCCATTGCAGTGGAACTCCTACTCACTCACTAAACCTTTATTCCTATTATCCTGGCTTTACTTCTTCTCACACTGCATGTCAGGTGAGAAAACAAAACATGAGGTACACAGTATAAAGTATCTGATTTTAATTTTTTTAGCTTTCACACTATCCTCCGTTCAACTGTCTATATAAACAAGTTTTAAAGAAATCTTACAATTTCCTTCTTCCCTCCCTAACATACTTTTAAACTTAGATGTCGAAGAAGTCATATTTTTCTTCCCAACAGCAAACTCAGTACTGCCAAAAATATTCACAACACTTATGTAACCACTGCATGGTTATCCACGTGAAGGATTACTGCAGGTCTGTGTATATGCTATACTGGAGAGATCAGTCTCCACAAACCCAGTCACTCTGATGATGGCATTGCTCTGACATGTGTTAAGAACTCCTAATTTGAAAATGCTAGCTGATGCATTTTAATTTCTTTTCAGTTTTCCATTTCTCTCATGAAAGGCAAGAAAGGAAAAGTTTTGGGATTTCTTTTAAATCCGTTTCTGCTGCTTTCTTCTAAGGCATTTAACAAACTACAAGCATCTCTGTTTTATTCTTAAGAAACAGAAAAGTTAGCTAAACTGATAAATTAATCAATCCTTTTATTCCTTCACCTGCACTCTACCTCCTCTTTCAGGTCAGAATAAGAATTGATTTGTGTTGTTGTTAATAAAAGAGCCAAAGAAACATTATGACATTGAGGTGTTAACATCAGTACCTAAACAAGGCAATGAAGTTTCCTTCACTGATGTTAAGCTGATATTAAGAAGGATCAGGTATTAAGAAAAGGCATTTGCTTTTCCAAGGTTTGCTTTTTCAATCCATTCTTTTGTTGTTGTGGTAAACTACATGTTATGTAAAGCACACATTTTTTTCTAATGGATATTTGTTCTATGAAAAGAGAATTACAAATGCAATTCTACAGAAAATCAGTAGAGAAACAGCAGGTACATTTCCAGAATTTTTCTTTCCTTCCTGCAGCATGTAGCCTGAAAATTAATGTATCGTGTTATTGGATTGGGAGAAGACAGCTCCAAGGCTAAAGAGGAGTGTCAAGGAGGAAGTAAACTTAGGTGTCTTCCACCCTAGTTTTAATACCTCAACTGCTGTATCCCTGCAATGAATGCATTTCTGTTGTGTTTACAAGGAATGTTATAGCCATGTCTTTTAGAGGAGCTTGGTCTTGTCAGCATGTCTGACATGCTCTGAAATTCATGGGCAGACTGGGTTACTCAAGCAAGAATTGTTTAAGGTCAGGTTTACCTTCCCTAGTTAGATATGTCTTCAGTGTAGGCATTTGATTCTGAACTCACCCCATGAAATCCTTTTAAAATTCGGAAACAGGCATCTTTAAAACACAGTTCACTTGAACCGTTCAAAGTAATTTTTTTTCATATTGTTCTCTGAGCTGATTCAGTTCACTAATGTGGAAGAAAATGACCCTGTCACTCTTTCTCAATTACTTCCTTGCCAGGTTAGAGACTAAAATTAACTCACAAAGGAGTGCCAATAAGAGAGATGAACAGAGAAACAAGTAGATGTTCCTTGGTCTGCAGCCCTTGACACCCTGACTCTCTTTATCTTCCCATTTAGATGGGAATTTGTGGAATATTTTTATGAAACTACATATTCAACTGTTTCACTGATGGGGACATAAACATTCTTGTTTAACATAAACAATGTGGTTTCCAAGTCAAATGAATGTGGAAAATGCACTGAACATTGCAATTTTAGCAGCTGAGATGAAGGTATGAATGAGACAAGAGGAACAGTATTAAGTTGATTTAATGACAGTACATAAAAAATGTGGTTTTAAATAATGTAGGTGTCTATGAAAATGCAGTGATGGATTTGCTGGTTTTGTTTGTGTTTTTTTGAAAGAAAGAGGTAAGAGATTTTGTAGACTCAAAACCAATCATAGTCAAACTCTCATTGAAGACAACAGGTGAATTTTCTTTAACATAAACTGCAGAACTGACTTTAATAGATTAACAAAAAGGCACTTGTTAACTGAATTAATATGAATTTGTGTTGTGGTTTAACCCCAGCCAGCAATAAAGCACCACTGAGCTGCTTGCTCAGTCCCCCCACCCGCAGCAGGTTAAGGGAGAGAATTGGGTGGGTACAAGTAAGCAAACTTGTGGGTTGAGATAGGACCAGTATAATAATTAAAATAAAATAATAACAAGAAGCAATTATTCAGAAAGCAACACAGAGAGAGAAATAAAGCCCAAGAGAAACAAGAGATGCAATAGATAGAGTTGCTCTGACCGATGCCCAACCTGTTCTTCAGCACTGAGGTCACCAAATTTCCCCCCATTTTATATGCTGAGGATGTTGACATGGTATGGAACATCTCTTAGGTCATCCAGGGTCACCTGTCCTGACTGTGTCCCTTCCCAGCCTCTTGTGTCCCTCAAGCTCCTCACTGGCAGGACAACATAAGGTGAAACATCCTTGGCTTCAGGTAAGCACTACAAAGCAATAACTAAAACATCAGTGCGTAATCAACATCATTCTTCTCCTAAATCAAAAACATGGCACTGCACCAGCTAATAAACAGGGAGAAAATTAACTCTATCCCAGTCAAAATTGGGACAACCTAAAAATTAGTTTATAATACACTGGTTGAGAACAGATTAATTTTCCAACCAAATATATAATACGGAGATATAAAAAAATTACTTGGATTTTAAATAGGAATATAGCTTTAGGACATAGCCAGAGATATATACATTTACAGAGTATTTTGCTGATGGCATGTCCAGTCTCACCTATCTCACCTGCATCTGAACTCCAAAAATTAAGCCACAAATCATTCACTTCTGAAAGGCAGGCTGTACTAGCTCCAGCTCTGAAATACAGCCACACGTTCCTTACAGTCTCTAGTTTAGTGCTGGCAAGTGCTGCAGTTCAGTAATTTCAAGCACTTGAGGAAAAAAAATAATTCTGGAAAATTAACATAAGGATTTATTCTGCACTGAAACTGATTCAGGATTTTTTTTTTCAAGGCTATAAATATATCTGAGTAACTAAACACAAGCCCAAAAGAAAATCAGTCTTTAAGGTATATTTTTTTCACCGCTCTCACATTGTATTAGAAGAATTGATTTGACCTAGACATGTAATATACATCGGGGTTTCTAGACAAAAGGCTGTATAAATTCAGAGTTCTATTACAATGAACTAGCTGAATATGCTGAGAGTGTTTCTGTAGTTTTAATAAAATTAAATTAATTTGAATTGGTAAGTAGTTGCTGAGAGACAGTAGTTCCCACTCCCACCTGTGAAGAAACCAGACCTTAACAGAACTTTGCAAAATATATAAATGTGATAATGACTGCAGGAAAAAAACCTAATAAATGAGTTGCAAGCCAGACAGAAGAATACTCAAACTGCATCTCTTCCCAGGCTTGATTTAAGCTAATTCTAAAAGAAGTTTCCCATAAAGAAAGTACAGACCTTTTCAGATAGTAACACTAAAGTTAAACACTTATTGTAAGCATTAGTCAGGCTTGCATTCAGTCAGCTCTCCATTAAAGGTGTACTTACATGAATGCTCTTTGTCTGGATCTCAAAGCCAAGGCACACTTGGGAAAGGATGGATAGTTTGGACTGTGTGATTTATTGTACTCTGGAAGAAATTGTATTCGACATAATCATGAGGCAAATCTAGACTGTAAAGGGAGGATGGTCTAAGAGATCAGAAAGAAAGCAAGCATTGCCAGTCAATGTAGCAGAAAAAGTAAAAAGATGAGATGACAGACCAGGTAGAAGAAGTTTGCAAAAATTATGTGCAACATGGAAAGAAGTTTTTTTTGAGAAACATTAAATTATACAGATGTAGGAAACAGGAAAAAATCTGTCTTTTTCCTTCCTATGATATTTTCAAATGGGAATGGCAGCTTTTTACGAGGTAAAGTTACTCTATAAGAGACAGTAAGTGTTTTTCAAGGCCTTAAATGAGGAAAATAATCTTTGACTGGCAGTAAAGGAGATGACACAGGAATCAGAAACTGCTTAAAAGGCAGGCCTTTAGGGAAGATGAAAGAGATGTCATGTGTCCAAGTCACAACTGCCAAGAGACTACTTGGACCAAGAGGGTTCTCTGAAAGGATTAATCTCTCCTTTTTGTCAAGGAAGATATTCATGGCTAGGAAAAATACAGGGAGCAAAAGAGAAGGCCACTTTTTCTAGAAATGGCCCCAGTTTCCCACCTCTTAAGTCTGTGAAGCAACCCCAGAGCTACTGAGCCACATTTCCTTCTTCTGCTGGGCTCCCATCCTGTGGAAAGAGTTTTTGGTTTTGGGTTTTGGTGTTTTTTTTTTTTTGTTTTGTTTTTTTTTTTTTACTTCAGCACAATTTCAGCAGAAGGGTGGACTCTCTGATAACTGGGAAACAATTTTATGCTTGGTAATTGTGGTTCTCCTTAGTAGACAAAAGCTGTTGGAATGCACCACAGACTACCTGGACTGTTGATTTAGTGTAGAGGTCTGGGAAAGCTGCACTGGAAATACAGCCACTGTGTAATAAAATAAAATCAATGACATCTTTCAGTCTTGAAAGGACAGCCGAGAGCACATAGTTTATGTGAAGTAGCCTGTGGTCTGGCAGCAAATTGTGGCTAAGTTCCATAAGAATTTATCTAGCTCTAGAAAACTCCAAAGTGCAGAGTCATTGTAGATGTATAGTTGGACACCAACCTACAGTCTGTGAAGGTTGATCCAGGGTTAGGAAGGGTTAGGAGATGTTCTGTGACTTAGTAGTGAGACTCTCTTCATTGTTCTCCACAAACAGTTCTCCATTCCTCATCAGTTCCCACAGTGTAGCTTCAGCTGTTCCTCACACAGCTTCTAAAAGTTGAGATTCCCATTCAGAAGGACTTGTTTCTCCCTCCAGTGAAAGAGAGGAGTTTCTGCTCAAAGATTAGGAGACCTAAAGTATAATGAAATATCTTAGTCAGTCTGTCTCATAAAGGCATTATTGTGACAATAGATTTAGTAATGACTGTGAGATGCTTAGACATTTTGGAAGTGGGAAGTCTCTTCATGGTCTAATAGGTATGTTTTAATGCATTAACTCCATTTCAATCCCTTTAGGGCTCACACCTCCTTCCAACCTCTTCCCAGTCCAGTGTGAGCCAGGAAACAGGCCATGCAGCTGAATAGCCCCAGCACTGTCTCCCTTTGTCAGCTGAAGCCATGGCTCCTACTGAACCAGACCAACTCCCTTTGGAGGCTTTGGGCCAAAGCCATGTGTGTTTGAGGACAAAGCCACTGCCCTAATGATCTTGTCTTAATTGAACAAACCTCCATAAACTCTCTACCAGAGTAACACCTGGACTCACTACTTGCTCTCATCTTGTTTCTACATATTGCTGCTGCATTTGTTTTAATCTCCTGTGGCTCCCTGTATTTGCACAGTAACTGGTGCCATTATTGCTGGGCTGTGTAATTGCACAGTGGATCCCTCAGTAGCACTAAATGTATAATTATGAAGTTCTCCAAAGTAGAAGGACAAAACAACTGTTCAGTGTTTGCAGCCAACAGAGTGTTACTGTATGTGGTTTTCATACTGCTTAGTTTGCTGCCTACTTAACTTTCCATAAAGTGTAATTATTTTCTGGGTAGGGTTGGAAGACACACGGAGTATAATATATTAACTGCACTTCTTATTCATAAGGTAACAAAGACTCTGCATCAAGTTAATGCCAACAGTTTCCCTTGGAAATAGCACAAATAATTTGTCACTGTTCATTACTCTCAAGCTACTATACCACTGCTGGCTTTAGGAAAGACAGTTTCTAAATTTATCCAGAGGAGCTGATTGCTGGTTTTGGTATTGTAATGTTTAAATGGACCAAAACAATTCAAGATCTATGCATTAAACCCAAGCAAATGGAAGTGTTTTGCTTTTGCATTTGTCTTTCTGGCATGTATGGATTGTTTTCTTTCTTTCCGAAGGATAAAGAACACCCAGTGGAATACAGAGAGCAGAGAACCAGCACAAGGCCTCTGTTTAAGTGGGGTTCAGACATTTATCTTTTGAATAGAAAGCAGTCTGACCTGAGCCTTTTACCAATGACAGGAATACTGGGTCTCTGAAAGCAGGGGCAGCAATAGGGATATGGCCAAATTCCTTGAGAGGTTTTTACAAACCAAGTGACGTTTCTTCCTGAAGGGACAAGCTGGACCAAAATAGATAAAACAGTTTCCAAGGTCACACACAACAGCCTTGAAGTGAAAGAAGGAATAGAAGTGAGATTTCCTAAATGCTGTGGCAGTGCCAGGTCCACTTGTACACACTCTTTAGATGCTGTAGCCCACCCAAAACTCATTATGAATTCTTGACAAAAGAAGTGTGTGTTCCAGTGAGTGTGGATTTGTTCATCACTGGAAATTTTGTTGCTTCCTTTGGAAACAAAACCATCTACTCTCCATGTCCAGTGTTTCCACTCAGCAAGGCTGGAAGGGGGAGAACTAGTGCAGCCACAGTTTTCAATTAACAGAACTGAGAAATCTGATTCACATGTCACTTGTGCTTTGTCTGGATTGTAGGAATATTCCTTACAATTAAAAGAGTATTGTATCTAAATTCATAACTCTTTCTTCCAATAAACATCCCTGTCTGTGATGGCTGGAGATTCACTCCCCTCCTCTTTCACCCTAGTGCATAACAGATCCTGTGGTATCCTGGGAGCAGATCTGAGGCCACTTGTGTTGGGGCGGGGGAACTTATTTCCTGCAATCTTGGAATATTCTGTTTAAGACATATCAATTCTCCCTCCCACATTCCCAAGTATGAAGGGCTGGCTGGAACCAGAGTACCTGCAGCTCAGTAGCAGATGCCATAGGTGGGCTTCCCTTCTCCCCCTCTCTAAATGTGGAGCTACCAAGAAAAGAAGCAGGCGGCCTTTCTTACATATCAGAGATGGGAATTATTTTCCCAGCGAGTTCACTATATTTATTGTCTCGCAGAGAAAAATGAGTAATACAAGACTGGATCTTCAGTCTTCAGTCTTGGTCCCATCCTTTGGTCCTCTGACATGAAATAAGTGGACTGCTAACATCTGGACTTATATTACAGTACTATAAGTCCAGAAAGCTTAGGGTAAACTGGAGGAAATGGCAACTGAGTTTGAAGGGATATTTTATGGTACAAAGATAAATGCTTTTTTGGACTATTCTGAGCTAGCTAGTACTGCTCCACTCCAGGTTTCCCCAGCTGCAGTGCCTGCCTTTTCTCTATTAAAGCACTTCACAACAATTCTGGAAGAAAGGGCTATTATACAAAGAGATCCAATTTGAAAATTATTATCCTAAACAGTAAGCTTTAATTTTCAAAGCTGCCAATCTCCTTCATTTCATATGTGTTAGGAACAAGAGAAAATAAAAAAGAAGGGTTTAGATCCTGTTTTCTAATTCTTTGCTTCAGAGATGATATTTTTATACTACTCACTTTGCCTCTTTTTTAACTGTTTGCTGGGTTTTTCTTTTCCTTTATAAAGTATTTTTACTTTCAGAATCCTCTTTTCCCCATTGTTGCTTGTCGCCTGAGTGCTCACACAAACAGACTCACTGTGGTACTAGTTCTCTTTAGTAAATCTTTGTTTCACTTTCAGTGAACTACCCCTGTTTGAAGGGTTAAGCTTCAATTTGGTTGACAAGTTGATGACATGCTAAGCAGAGGCATACTGCAACTCTCCCCAAAACTGCAGGAAATTCAGATAATAGACAGTAACTTCTCATTTCAAAAGCCTGCTAATAATAATTTTTTTTATCCTGATAGAGAGAAAAAGTCATTTAATTAGCTCTCTCAGCTTATCTGCCTTCCATCACACCCCAGTATATTGTGTAGGACTCCACAGCTTTATACACATGTACCACAGCACAGCCTCATCAATAGCGATTACAGCTCCTTGCCTGTCTGCAGTATCTTTGTTCAGCAATGGATCTGAAACACAGTCAAAGCTGAAACTGCTACCAGCAATGGCACACAAGGACAAAAGACTATGAAAGCCTTAAGTAAGCTTCAATACCATAACAATGCTTCTCAACAGCATGGTATATCAATATGAAGTCCTTAAAATGTAGTTTAGAATTCTAAATAACAGCCTTAACCCCACCAATAATACATATAACAACACGGAACTGAACAACTGCTAACTTCAATAGCTTCTAATTATAGATGTTTGTCTTTTCCCATTAAAATCACTTTTATTATAATAGATGATTTACCGATTTATTCAAAAAATTATTTTTTCCACATATTCCTTTGTTTTTCAGAATAGTCCTCACTCTACACTTGAATTTATTATTCTTGTCTCCAAAACCAAATTTTATTTGAAAAGTTAAAATTTTAACAATAATTTTTAAGTAATAATTTTCTGTAAGAAAGCCATATCCAGATTGTTTTTGCATTTCCAATTCCTACAAGCAATTCCTGTTCTGAGGCAAGAGTTCTTTGTGTCTGGTTGTTATTCTCCCCCAGGCATCTGAATTTCACATACTCTGTTAAACCCTTACTGTTGCTTTAAAAAAGCGTACTTGGATTTGTACTGGAAACTCTGGATCTTCTCATAGCTTGGACTCAGTCCTGAAGATTTATTTGCTTAGATAATTGTATGGGCTAGGAAAGTTCAATTTCCATTAAATTTCTCAGAAATATTTTCGATACTGTAACCTAAGATGGGATTTGACCAACCTTTGATATCAGACTGTTAAGATGGGACAAAAGGTAAAGTAGAGATGACAACAGAATTACAGGAGGAACTTAACAGAAGGTAAAAGAAGTCCTGAACAATGCTAGAGCCAATATACAATCAACTTTTGAGAAAAAATATGTTTTGGGGGAAAAAGGCCATGTATCCCTTTAACTACACTAGGTTTTAGGACTTTTCTATCAACATTTAACAACACATTTTCCCCAACAGTTGGTTTCCAAGAATTTCATCCCTTTGTTAGGATATATGTTGCAAGGGAAGATTCATCTTCATGTTACATGGCACAAAATAATCCCTGCCAGGCACCAGGAATCAATGGTTCCTATTTTACCTTGAGATGACAGATACACATTCAGTTTCCTTGCTGTCTAGAACAGGCTTAATGAGAGAACCGTGTTTCCTGCTTAGCATGCTGAATAAACTGCTGTCTTGCCATAAGATGCAGAATAAAACTGCTACCATTGCAGATCTTCAGTGGGGGAAAATAATGGTGAGCAAACAGAAACTGAGCCCTGTGAAAGGCAAGATCATTTGTAGACTGAAAAAAAACGTGTCTGGAAGCCTGACTTACTTTTCATTTTAAAAATTATTACCAAACAGGCATAAGTCTGATTATTCTATCTCCTCTTTAAAGACTTCAGATAGAGAAAATTCAGGATGTCTTTAGTAGCACTGCTAAATAATTTAAAATTCCACGTGTTTTAGTTCAGTGTCTAGTACATAAGAGTTTGGTCTTCCCAGGAATCTTCAGAAAAAGACTAATGCCCTTGACCACCACTGGAGAACATGGAAAGAGGGACGAAGACAAAGACAAAGCCATTACAGTTATTCTCTTTACATGCTGGAGAGCATCTTTCTCTCTTCAGTGAGAACAAAAAGCTACTCCTAAACATATGCTGAGACCAAATCAGGCATGAGACATAATATTTATTTATCTACTACTTAAAGATGCACAGTATGGGAGGTGAATTCTTTTTTATACTGCTTAGTGACCTGATTGATGCAATCCAATCCTCCCATCGTGTGTCCCACAAATACCATCAACACAGAATGAATAAAGTAGTCACTGGTGTTTAGACTCCCCATTGTATTACTATTCAGAGGAATAAATAGGAAATCAAATAGACCAATGTTTAGATAAGATATACTGGGTTTTATATCCAAAGCCCTCAGACATATAAGAAACACAGTGGAGAGGGTAATCCTTTTTCACTGGGTCAGCAGACTGCCTGGTTTACTGGCCAGGGAAAGTTTAGGCTGCTTCAGCACCGTGCAAATGACCCAGCATCATTTGTGCATAATGTTATCCCATGGGGAAATGTCTATCACTTCAGAGCATCTATCAGGGAATGACAGGTCAGGTCAACAGAACCTGTGAAGAAAGATCATCATGAATATGAGTGCTACTGCTTGCAAGGCTTTTGGCTGCTGCTGTACAAATCACACATCTCTCCTACATCTACCCCTGCCAGCTCTGTTACCTGAATACTTTCCCCACAAGGAAATGCTGTGATATTTAGTGTTCTGCAAACAGCAAAATTGCCTCCTTTATCCCAGAAAACTTCTCATTGCACTGTGTACTATTTCTGTGCTCTTCAGACTGAGTGATAGATCTTTTCCTGGCTTTGCTCAGGTTAGAGCAGATGTTGAACCATGTAAGATCTCAGGACATATAGTCAGGGAGGAGATAAAGTTCTTCAAACTTGGCTCATTGTTCTTAAATAGATCTGAGGCAGACATGCCAGAAAGGGCTTTCTCCTGTCTGCCACTCACCTTAGTCACACAGACCTGACTTCCCTTTGAGCTGGCGTTTGTTTGGTGAATGCAGGGTGTTGTGAATTTCAAAGAGATTATTTTACTTTAAGCCATGGAGCTGTTTGTTTCACTTGCAGCAGAATAATCCATGAAGTGAAGTAGGATAGCAGCTGAAGTATAATCCTGTCTGGGAAGCACGGGAGAAAGTGGGAAATGCAGGAGTGAAGAGCACCCTTAATCAGTAGCACAGTGAGATCACATAAATCATAATGCAAAACCACATTGCTGGTCTCAAGCTGATCAAAGCACATAGGGAAGTTTTTAATCACCTTTGCACCCCTGATGACTAAGGCTTGCTTTACCTCCACTGCAAGATGGTGTAACACCTAGGCAGAGCTAATTCTGCTCATCTGACTGCACTACATGTGATCTGTCTTATCAACATCCCCTGTTTAGCTTCTTATGTTGGAATCTCAGAAAGAATCACAGTTTTTACATTGCATGACCCAGCTTCCCTTTCCACAGGGAGTACTGTAGCAGTTTTACAAGAAAATGGATGGAAAATGTTTTGAAAAACACCTTTCTCTCCTGAAGCAGTATTATTTTGCAAAACAGTGTTTAAATATTATTTAGGAGTCAAATGCACTGAACTCAGTATGAGTTATACTGTGTAATTATAAAAACTCCTGCAATGAATATGTATAGGGGCAAGAACTATAGTTGTGTAAGGCAAATAGCTAAACATACCAGTGAAAAGCAGCAGAAGGAAAACAAAGGAAAAGTTGTGATTTTCTTTTTTAGTGTCTCATTAACTAAGGGGATTGAGGCCAGGTGCAAAATCTGTTCTGTTTAAAAATTTTATTTGATAATATTTAAGGCATCACTTTTCAAAAGGAGCAAGTCATTAAAAAAATGAGGAAATTTAATATATTTTATATATATTAAAATTGGGAACAATTAATTATGTCTAAATGTGCCTCAGTAAATGTTCTCTTTTACATAAAGGAGGCTTGCAGTATTGGGCTATAAAGGTCATTGGGGAAAGTAAGAACTAAGAATTCTCCTTTGAGCAACAAGGTCCTTAAGTAATCCCAGATGCTACATGAACTGCTGTTTAAGATGAGAAATAACCAAAGAACAGGTGCTATTGCTGGGAGTGTGGGGTTCAGATTAAACAGTTGGAAGCTCTATTAGCTGCAACACAGCAGATGCAGCTGGTCAGAGTGCCTGCCTGAGCAGGAACAAGATCACAGAATTACAGAATGGTGGTGGTAGGAAGGGGGCCCCCGAGCTCATCTGGCCCAAACTCTTGCTCAAAGCTGGGTCAGCAACAGCAGGTTGGTAAAGGCCACATGGGTTTTGAATACCTCAAGAAGGGAGACTGAAACGTCTCCAGGCAATCTGTGTAAGCTTACTGTAATAAATAAATAGTTAAAAGTCATATTTTTCTAGTGGTATTCCTTATTTTTCAGTTTGTGCCCACTGATCACCACTGAGAAGTCTGGCTCCATCTTCTTTAATCCCCAGAATCAAGTACATCAAGTGTGAGTACTTTTGCCATTTTTACTTGCCTTCCTATAAATCAAGATGCTCCATTCTTGAGTTTGGAGGAAGTGATTCTGGAAAATCAAGCAACTCCTTTTTACTTATCATCTCTTCAGGGCCATGAAAAAGGTAAAAGGACCTAGAAAATACCAGAGTCTACTCCCTTCAAATTCACAGTTGTGATCCTGCTTTTTACCCTGCCTATTACTCTTGGCATCCTGAACTTCACCATTAAAAAAATCACTGTGTTCAAAACTGTATCCAGCTTTGACATGCCTGAACCATTCTTCCTTGCTTGTATCAGATCATCAGGCCATCTTTCATCATAGGCTAATAATACACTTGCACCAGGAACCTGTTAATCATGCACTCCAGAAACATCCTGCATTGCTTGTGTCCTGTTAGGTTGTCCCTCCATAAGATTCTGCATTAATTGTATTCCCCCATAAGGACCAGGGCCTGTCAAAAAACTGTTTCTCCACTTTGTCTGAAGAAGACCTCATCTATCTCTACCTGATCAGGTAGAAGAAGATACCAACAAGTGTTGTCCTTGTTGATTTATGCTGTAGTCTTGATCTATAAACTCTTGAATTTATTACGCTTACATTATTAAAACATTACGCTTACATATTCTTTTGAATTTCATAAATGCCAGATTCAGCCACATGAATCTAAAACTGAGATAAAACCCATTTCTTATCCTTATTATTCCTTAATATGTTTTTTCTGCATTCACTATTTGAATTTTTTTATGTTTTGTTTTGTGAAGACACCTTGCCATTGCGTGTCCACCAAACCATGAGAGATAATGAACACAATTCTAAAACAGTGTGATGCAGTTTTGGAGACTTGGTTTTGGTTATGAATAGGTTGTGGTCCATTTTTATTGTTGTGAAGACACACACCCAAACCAGAATCACACGCACAGTGAGCTCCTCCTACATGTAGCTTTTAAAATGTGGACAGCTGAGGGAATATGCTGCAAACAATCAAAGAGAGATGATTGAAGAGCTCCAGTGTCCTGGTTCAGTAGCATTCTGCTAAGACTCAGATTATTTGCTCTGAACATTAAAAATTAGGAGGAAGCTTTGCATGTGGCCGTACAAGCTCTTCTGGTTTACCTAGAAGTAAGTTCTTGCAGTGTCTCTTGCAGTTTACTGCCCAAAAGGTTCTTGATATGTATATATAATACAGTGAGGAGTTATTGTCACAGCAGAAAGTCTGCTGTTAGTAAATATGATCACTATGCACTAGAATTAAATTCCACTTCTCAGCAAATAGAGGAAACATTTTTTTGTTTTGTTTTGGTTTTTTTACCGTGGAGTAAGAATATGAATCAATATTCCTTAAGAATTTTTAACAGATCTGTACCTTGTGGACCTATCCTGAAAATATTTCATCAAAAGACTGAATAGGACTCTCATATAGACACAAGTACTCATATGTTTGGATTTCACCGGAATGTTTTGGGTTTTTAGGGTCATTACTGATCTTAAAATAAAACATGGAAAAATGTTGCTCAAATCTGAAAAAGTGTAATATTTTAGAGAGTTCAGAGGTCATAAAAGACCCACATAGATAGTTCCTTGCACTGCATGTTCTTGTATTTGTCAACTATTGTAAAAATCCTGGAATATTCCTATATTTATACTCTGTTAATTATTGTCCTTTAATTATTTATAGAAATATCTATCAATTCACCTTACTGATAGAAAGAACAAAAAGTTCTTCCTTGTGCTGTTCTTTTAGCCAAGTTGAACAGATAAAAAATTATGCCAAGGGCAGAATAGAAAGGAATTATTTCTCATCAAGTCAGATGCTGAATGAAAGCTGAAAAGAATAAAAAAACAGGGATAATCAGGCCATGGGCTGGCTTCTTCTGACAAAGGTATTTGGTGGCACAAATTTAACTTGGAAACAGCTTTTTTTCCCCATATGGTGGCTCAGGACTATTGCATTCTTTTTTTTCTCTGTCAACAATTTCAGTGTGCGTGGGAAGCTCAAACAAAGATAGGAGAGTGAGAAGAAGTTTAACATGTTAAGAACAATTACACTGATCCTTCATATTCATACAGAATATCCCAGAAATAACCTCACCTGGTTCTGTATTAGCCAGATTGTGCCAAGGAGAACAGCCGTTCAAAAATGACCCTGAATTAGATTATTTTCTTTACACTCTTCCTCCTTCTCCCAACTTACTTTCACTATAACAGAGACCTTGCTACCAAAAATCAAGTAAGGACCAATGGCATAGAAAGAAAAATGTCACAGAAGGAATCCAAGAAAGTGGCAGGTATAGAATCATTGTCCCCATGGTGATACCTTCACATCTTTCAGCAGTTTAGGAATTCACTTAGCTGGAGATGGAACTTGAGCCAACATTATTTCTTTAAGAGTAGCAATCATTTTTTATTGCTTTAATCATTCATACATTAAACCCCATGGACTAAGTCAAGGGATGGTAGCAATGATTCCCTTTTGTGGGGATGCAGCAGCCACAAGGAAGTGCACCTCGGTCCCCAGCAGAAAAGAAATACTTCAATTTAATATTGATCTAAACCATTTTAGTGATGAAAAAAAACCCCAGTGTTTTGTTAGTTCACAAATTCTGTGACAGGTACAGGATATAACACAATGTTTAAGCAGCATATAAAACAATAGCAGGATACAACACATCGTTATAGACAAAATATTTGGAACAATACGTGAAAGTGCTCAAATCCCATCCCTCCCACTATACACTCTGTTCCAGTCATCATCATAAAGATATTGACTGTATTTTTTATAACTGCGTTAGTGTTTGTGCAATAATCTAGACCACATTTCCTTGCTAACACTATGGGCAAAAAAAAAGCCTACAGAAGTCCCATACTGACATTATCAGGCCATGTCAAATTGCTAAAAGACCAACCTAAAAAATTATCAACTCAAAAATTGATGCATTATGTCAGTTTCCATGGATTAATTTAAATAAACATTGTGTCAACAACATCTTTCTTGTCTTGAAAATATCTCATGCCAATGTGACTCCAGATTGCTGAGTACTGACACAACCCATGTTAAAGAACATATTTTTAGCTCTTCCACCCTCCTATCATGAAAGAGGAGGATGATTTCAAGATAATCATGTTGTTATACTTCAAATCTTTTCTTAATCCCTCAAAAGTCTTAGCACTTAAGGTGTTGTGTGTTCCTAGTAGTTCAAGATTTGAAATTACCAGATCTGACCAGATCCTGCAACAAGCTTGTATAGAGAGTTGTATCAATACAGTACTATCCTCCTTAGCAAAATTGGCTCATAACTGTCTATTCAGTATCTCCAAATCTATCAATCATCTATTGTGATGATCAGAGGGCTGGAGCACCTCTCCTGTGAAGGCAAGGCTTAGAGAGTTGGGGTTGTTCAGCCTGGAGAAGATGTTGTGGAGATTTTATAGCACCTTCCAGAAAAGAGAAAGATCTAGGGAGATCTGATAGCACCTTCCAGTACCTAAACGCTGCTACAAGAGGGATAGAAAAGGGACTTTTGACAATAACATTGTCCTGGGTTGCAATATGTAACCAAAAATGTCTATTCTGTTTGCTATCTGTTGAAAGAGGGTGGGGAGGTATTTTTTTCTTTATCTCTTGTATGACCCATTTCTCCTAACTCCAGGGGCAAGGGGGTGTGTGCCTTCTGTTAATGGGCCAGCTGTTAAAAACAGGTGGGGCAGTGTTCCTTATCTCTTTCACAACCCATCCTACCTCCAGGAGGATATCTTCTGGTAATGGACCGTTAAGGCTCACCCCATGACATAAAATTACATCATCCCATTGTGAGATGCTCCACCCAGTGGGAGGAGCCAAGCATTCCTACCTAGATAAAAACTGAGAGTNTTCGACTGCTTCCAACACCCTGACCAACAGGATGTGAGGTGGTATTTCTGACTCTGTCAGGGTTTCAAGGATTTTTGTTTGTTTGCTTTTTTGTACATTTGTATTTTTAATATTCCTAGTAAAGAACCGTTATTCCTATTCCTATATCTTTGCCTGAAAGCCCCCAGTTGCAAAATTATAATAATTTGGAGGGAGGGGTTTACATTCTCCATTCTAAGGGAAGCTCCAGCTTTCCCTGCCAGACACCTGTCTCTCCAAACTAAGACAGAGATGTAGTCAGAGGAAAGAGGGAACAACTTTACACTAAAAGAAGGGAGATTTAAATTAGCAATTAGGAAGAAATTTTTTGTTCTGAGTAGCTAGGCATTGGACAGGATTAGAGAACTTTTGCCTGCACCATTCCTGGGAATGTTCAAGGGCATATTGGTGGTGGTTTGAGCAACCTGGTTTTGTGGAAGTTGTCTCTGCCCATGGCAGGAGCTTCATAAAATTATGATCTCTAAGGTCCCTCCCATTACACATTTCTGTGTTCCTATTTGGTTTAGAGAAAGGAATGGAAAACCCAAATTTTCAACTATATTTGCTGAACTTATGAGAGATGGAACTTTAGGATCTTTAGGGCTTTACTTTTAGAAGTACTCATATTTGGTGAGATAACCACTTGTAATGAAATTGTTCAATAAAACAGGGGAGTTAGAGCAAAAAGCCAGAACAAAAGTTGCCAGCTATATGAGTCACAAGAGGTCAGCTCCAAAACATGAATTTTTTCAGCTGGGATTAGTAAAATAAGTTCTTTCTTTTAACCAGATGGGTTTTCTATGCTAATTCAAGCATTCCCTCAGAAAGACAGCAGTTCTAATTATTTACTTAAACAATTATAAAGGCATAGCTATACAGATTCTTTGGTACATAATTCAAATAAAGATGTGTCTTTAAATCATCTCAGTCTTTTCTTAACTGAGTGTTGGTGAGCTTTTAGCCTTTAGCCAGTGTATCTAACATTCTGGATCAGTAATATTTTTTTAAAAATAAATTATTTCTAGGAAAAATGCTGTTGTTTGAGTTTGGGGCTTTTCACTTTTTGCCAATAGAAAAAAAAATTTTGATTGTACTTGACAAGAACTGCAAAGTTATTTCAGAGTCAAGACTCAGGTTTTTTATCCTTAAGTTCTATCAGACTCTTGACTTTTTCTTTTCCAGAGGCATGAGATAATAGCTCCCATAGGATTTTGGCTATCTCCCAGAATAAAGGAGCAGAACTATTCTTAATGATATTTATCTGTGCATACTGTCTATATTGATTTTTTTTCCAATAAAATGTGGAATGAGACTTTCAAGTAAAGCTACACTCCTTCAGAGCTCCTGATCCAGCTAGGAGTTTTATCGAAAACCACTCCATGTGAGACTACTGACAATGTAAGGATTAATTAAGTGTTCTAAAACAATTAAAAGTATTCATATGTGGAGAGAATTTTATTGCATGAGAAAAAGAAAAAAGTATCTTCGTAGGGCTTCTAGATATTTATCTGCAGAAGCTCTTAACTGTTCTTTGAAATCAAATGTGTTTGGAATTTTTATGCTGAAGTTGCCAGTGCAAATCACACAGTCCCATGTTTTCAAAAATTCATCTTGCAAGCTCTGTCCTGTTTTTTTTCTTCTCTCAACAAGACGTATGGATGGTAGTATAGGATGTACTACCTTCTTCTTGAAAACAAACATAAAGCCTGAAATCTGTCATGGTCATTTCTTATTCATAAACTTTGCTGCTTTTTGACTTTGAAGCTTTTTGTCATACTGAGTCTAATATTAACAATTTTTTAATTATCTTCACTTGTTAAATCCTTGTTTATCAATCCTTTAGTCTCCTCTCTTCAAGTTAATATTTGCCTTTATTCTCATTAGCAGCCTTGTGTATTTCTTTTAGCTAAAATTCTTTCCTGTGGGTCGCTACATGAAATTTTTACTGAAAGTGCAGAGTACTTATGTATATGACCTCTGTCTTGAAAATCTGTAAACTTATCAAAGATATATATCAGTGTCATGTTATTCCTAAAATTCTTCTCATCTGAATGAGATTAACAATTAACAAGTTTTAGATTTTTAAAAAGTCACAATATACAAACATTTGTCTCTAGAAAAACTCCTTGTACTTACTCCCCAATTTGTCTCAGACAAATGTGAAACAAGGATTTAGGCCTCAGAAGTAAGACACTAGCAATTTCTCTGACAACTGGTAACATGGATATACAGGGAAATCTAGGAAAAAGTCCCATATTATTGGATCAGCTTCCCCCAAAGGTATCTGTTCTGTCCATGGTAACACATGTGTTGAAGCTCATGTTCTAGCAAACCTAACTGTACTATGTTTGGGGTCATGACTGTTTTGAGAACCTTCATCACAAAGAGATACTTAAGTCTTTCTACACTTAACTTCTCCTCAATCAAGCTGCTTCTTAAGGTATCCAAACAATGCATTTGTCCTCATTTGCCTTTGGAGATCAAGGCCTTTACTTTCAGAATAATTTTTTCCATTTGATGAAGTTAGATGAACTTGCAATCCCATCACTAGCATTGAAGAGTGGACCTGATCTGTACCATCATTATTGACTGTAAATAATATCTTGTCATATTTTGCTGTGTATTGCCATAGCAATCTCCTCAGTTAAAAAATTCCTTTAATAATGTGATCTTATGTGCTTGCCAAAGGCTCTTCAATGTGTAAACCACCATTTTTATGGATGTGAAAACAAACGTATCTGATTTTTTTTTATATTGACAAAATATAAAAGGCAGTTCTGTGGACAGTCAGGGAACCGCACTTAAATAATATTCATTTATTCACCTCTTCTTCTCTAAACTTTCTATATCTTTGTTTGTTTTGAAGGACTGTAAGTAGAATTCGTATTCTCTGATGGAAATCCAAATGTCACATATTATTCAACAGCTGGTTATTGCTTTAAAATAATATTACAAAAAGTTTAGAGAAAGAAGAAAAAGAAAGAACAAAAAATCCCGTCACAATCTAATTTAATCTGCAAGTGACATTTAAATAGGCAAAAAAGTGAAGATATAATTTGATCAAGATTCAGATATGATTTATAATTTCTCTTGTGATAAAAGCCAGAGGCTTTCAGCATGTATGAATTCTCCATTGTGCTGGATGTCTTACTAAATAGCATACTAAATTTCAGGCCCCTTTATTGTTCTATGTTGAGAATTTTTTAGATGATAATGTAAGGTTCATCTAGATTCTTACTCCTTCTGCTAGCAACAAGTATCTTGAAACACTACTGACTACTTCAATTTGAAGACTCCTCTTACTAACAATAAGACATCTAATAAAACAAAAGACAAAAGGTAGATACTGACAGGGGAAAGAATGAGAATAAATGAAAGAATCATTTAGGTATCTCAGTACACAAGGCACTGCAGTTTTCAGCTCACTTCAGATAATTTGGACATCCAAATTTGAACTTGAAAGCTACATCTTTTTTTCACAGCCAATGACAAGAAATCAACATATCTAGACTGAGTCATATAACTAATTTCAGTAATTTCAGCTCTAGTGTGATGTGTATTACTCCATACAAGTGTCCACATTTTCATAAAGCAAGCCTAAAATAACTAAGCTGAGATTAAGGGTATGTCCAAAGTAATCATTATGCATGATGCAGCCCTGCTTTCCTGGAAATGCCTGAAAGCCTGTCTGTTGATGG
>WEIU01023612.1:1698552-1716679 GCA_013389925.1 Aegithalos caudatus | reverse complement strand
AAAAAAAGAAAAAAAAAAGAAGTACAAATTGCTTCTAATCTGAAATGTGTGGAACTTGCAGGCATTTACCAGGCATTTGAGATAAAGCATTCCTATGTTTAGTTCTTTTCTTATTCCTTTGAGACTGTGGTTGCTGTAAATTTCATCCTTCATCTCTGAATTTTGTAGTTCATGGAAGTTCACATTCTTTCTCATCTTGGCAAAGAATTGTCATTGGTTTGGTCTTTTAAACGTAGGAAAAGTTTCAATTTGATTTCTATGCATAGCCTTTTCCGTGTAACCTTGAGTGAAAGGCCCCTATTAGTCTCATGTTATCCACCTGCCAAGCTCTGATTGAATTTTAATTTAGAAAACAAGCCTGTTAGTGTTTAACAAGCACTGGGCAAGGGGAACTTGCTAGCCAAGGAAGGGCTCTGGTACCTTGAGGGTTTTGACTCCAAATCCTTTGTCTGCTCCCTCTTGCAGGGAAACCCAAGGTCAGCTCTAAGTAAAATGAGGTACAATTTATTAAGCTAATTAACCCTGCTCTTTCCACACAGTACTGCTCTGTCAGTGAGGGAGAATTGCTTTGTGCCAAACTTTGTCTCAGCAGCACAAATGGGTTGGGCTGTTCTGTCTTCTCCTGTTTGTCCCTTTTCCCCCTGTAGGTCCTGAGACACAGGAAGAAAGTCAATTCCTTAGGATGGGAGATTGACTGGTGCAGTGTGAAATGATGAGCCAGGGTCTGTTGTTTGTGGTAGAGAAGTGGACAGGAGCTGGGAAGCTTGTGGCTGAAAAGATGGGGGAATGGAAGCAGGGAAAGCAGCAGCTCTCCAGATGAAGATTTGAGGGCCTCTCTCGCTCTCACCCAGAGCTCCCTTGCACATCTTGCTGGTGACTTCAGAGCTCGCCTGGGCTCCTCTCAGCTCCTTTCATCATCCATAACCTCCTCATCCTGTCATCAATCCCTGCAGTTTCTCCTCTTTATGTGCTGGGAGAAGTATGTGCATGTCTGACAAGCCTTGGGCAACAAAATTTGACTTTGTTCACTGCACTGAGGAGCCTTGACTGAGCTCTGACTTGTATTTCAGTGCTCAAGCATCTGAGTTTTGCCTCTAGCTGGTCAAGAATCTGAGTTTGTGTCCTCAGATGGCCTTAGAATTTTCCCAGGAAGAATGTCTAACATCTGCAGAACTTGGAGAGAAATCTTTATCTTTTTGTTATCAGCACATCTCCCCAGCCACCTCACAGCATTTCCCTGCTGGATGTAATTGATAACCAGGATAAAGGGGGTTCCATTCCCTTTCAATTTACAGTCAGCTCTGTATGTACTTGATTAAACAGAGGTTTAGAAATAGAACCATGTAGGTTTAGAGCTATAACCATGTAGGTAGCTATTGGATTTCTGTGAAATTTGTCTATATTCTGGCTTATAGAGGTCTCTCTTTCCTGTGATGTTATATTACACCTTTTTAGTTTTCTTTTGTTGTTTGTTTGCCAGGTTGTGAAAGCAAACCAACTGGTGTGCTTGAACCCCTGCATATTTACTTGGAGTCTAAATTTAATTTTATCACTCCTGCATAGTATTAAACCCTGAAAATTAAGGCAGAACTATCCTCCTGCTTACTTTATAGCAAGTCTCTGTGTGTGATGAGTAAACACACTGTGGGTGGCCTAGGGTAAAATAAAATTTGTGTTAGTTTGCTAAGGCAGATCTCTTCCCCTTCAACAGATAAACACCTAGCCACAGTTTAGTAGATTTTACCAGGTGGTTTAATTGATGCAAGAAACAGATATCTCACAGATGAAGGTAGAACTTCTTAAAAAAATATTTTAGTATTTTCATAATGATATTGTAAAGCTTTTGGAGTCCTCTAGTACTTAAAACATGACCCTTAGTTCAGATGTTTGGTTTAGAGACTTTGCCACAGCCCGTATCTCAGGCCTCTGCAAGTAAATTGGAAATACAAACCCAAAATATATGCCCTTACTTTATCCATTCAGTATTTATCTCAGACAAGTATTATACAAGAACATTATATCAATTGAGAATAACCCCAAAACCCTCATAGTTTCACACAGTCATCCTCTCTTTTCCATTGTGTCAGCTGTGCCCTAATAATGAACATTTCAAAAATCTCCAGTTTCAGCATTATGATGCTTAAATGCACAAGTTAATGAAGAGCTGGGGGCTATTTAATCTTATCTTTGCCTGTTCCTTGTTCAGAAGGTGCTTATCTCTTTCACAAATAGAAGGGGCATGTGCTCATTAAAGAACTTGTTATTCATGACATCGCTGTTCCCCTCACTGCTTCTCTTCTATGTGTCTTTTTTCTTCTAGCACTGTCTGAGCAAGGTGAATATCAGCATCAAAGTGTGACAAGAGCTGTACTTCTCCCCAGGCAATGGGTTTCAGCCTGTTCTTTGGTTTCAGTATTCTTGTTTGGGCAGCAAAGAGACGGTGTAGAATTGACTGACAATTCAGGTGGGTGACCCCATCTTTATTAAAGAAATATTCCTCCCACTTGTGGCTCCCTTATCAACCTGTTTTAAACTGCCTTAGTTTGCTGTGGGGAGGTGGGGTGTAGGAAAGTGAAGGAAGCAATTTAAGTCCAAGGTCTTTTTGGTTTACATTGTTAGCTCTCATTTGAGTTCTTTTGTTTAAACACAGCTGTCCTGTCTTGGGCTAACACCCAGCTGTGGTCTGGCAGGTGAAATCTGCAGTCGTGCAGTGGAAGTCCACAGAGGCAGGCAGGAATCTGAGGAACTCTGACATGGGACATTAGGCCAGCTCATTCTCCAAGTGCAGTGGATTAACTTTCTCCATGGGCTCCCTGAACCCAAATGACTAAATGGGCTGTAAGCCCTGGTGCTTACACACGAGCTTGTGCTGAGGGGCTGTGCTGCAGCCCAGGAGCTGCCTCGTAGCAGTCACTGTTAGGCAGGGTCTGAGGTCGTGGGGGACTGGGAACACTGCACAGCAGGTGGGAGAACACTGTTCTATCAGACACTCAACACAGTCCAAATCACAAATGGGAAACAGGTTTTGGGTCTTGTAATTTCTCCTTGATATCACTGGAGTATCTCTGCTTTGTCATCCTTGGAGATGCTGAGGAGATCTGTGAACATATATTTTTCTGTCACTGAGATATTCTGATAGTCAAGTTTATTCTTCTCTGTCTTAAAATCCGTTAGTTTTGAGTAGCAAGCTAACAGACCTTATTTTCATTTTCTTCCTATTATTATGGAAATATTAAACACAGTGCTTGATCATTACTAAATGCTTACCATGTTTGTTGTAATGTCCTGCCAAACTGCATTTTCTACAAAATCCCATCTTCATTCCTCTTTTGCACATGCCATTTTGCAAAGTATCTATGAAGCAAAGTGTCTTTAACAGCAAAGGATGGTAAAAATCGCTCTGGTATCAACCATGGCTATAGGGCTGTTATAATTTTATTTTTAAACAATGACATGTCTCTTATATTTTGTTGATGTTAATCATCTGCAAGAATGTTTGATGTAGGCAGAATTTAACCTGCTTTCTAAAGGAATTTTTAGTTTGAGGCAAGAAGACAAGAAGTCTAGCATGAAAAAGTGTTATAAATATTTTTCTAGTTTTCTGTTTGTAGGTCAAAGTCAAGAGAACTTTCAAATGCTGATATATTAAAAATGTTGTGGTACGGGGAGTTACAAGGCTAAATGTCTCTGTTTATCTAGACTTGTACCTATAGACAGTAAAATCTTTTATGGTTATAAAGACAAGAAATGAACATTTATCTTCAAGTTCTTGTTGATGCCTGTCTGTTCTTAGTCAGTAACCACGACTTTAGAATAGTAAACCTTTCATTGTCTGGCTGCTCCAGAGAATGCTGCTTTCCAAAAGCCTAGTTGTCAAAAGTATGCCTGTAATGCTGTGCTAAAAGAATTTTTAGGGGGAGTAGTAAATGATGCTGGCAAGGTCTTTTCTTTTAGGGGAAAAATGCTTTGACTCACTGGCAAAAATTCAAGTGAATTACCATAGAAAGGCAGAAGTTTGTTGTTGATTTGCCAGCAAAAATGAGATGTGAACTGTGTGAACTAAGGGAACTTATGGCCACCTGACTGGAGATTTGACTCTGGGGAGTTTTTGTGCAGTTTTCCTTTTCCCATACAAAGAAATACTCCTGTAGGCATTGTCTATCTTTGCTTAGTTCTTTAAGTTCCCTGAAGTAAAAAAAAAAACAAAAAAAAAAACAACAACAAAAAATGACACAACAACTGAGCTAATTAGTGACACTTCCAGCTTTACTATGAATGTGCTAAAGAGAGAATGTCAATTCTTGCAAGTCTATCACACACTGCCTTTGGGGCAGGAGCTTCCTCTTCATATGGAATTTTTATTTACCAATGATAACCATTGAAATAAAATGCAGGCCAGTGTAACTTCCAAATAATTTTTAATAGTACAGCAATTTTTATTAGAATTGAATTAAGAACTGAGATGCAAGAGGACTAAAATGGGAATAAAGAAGGGAGCAAAATGAGCTGTTAAAAATCAGCTGGTTAATAAGTAGCAACAAAAGAGGATTAAAAAAAAATCTATTGAGTCTCAATAAACAAAAGGAGTAGGGAATGAAATTACAGGAATTGTAACTAAGAGAATCAAAAAAGTCAGGCCTCTTTGGATGAAGAATAATAAAAACTACAAATGTGCCTATTTTCTTTTGGTGAGGGGTATTGGGCTTATGTGAACTAACAGAGGTTTCTTGCAGAACTCCCATGAGAATGATAAATCAGAAGGAGTATTTTCATTTCTTTTTTATGATTCAGAAGAAAAATTGATACATGAAGCTTTCTCTAGGTCTACTTTTGTGTAAGGTGTATGGCTCAAGAAAGCTGGTTCCTATGAGTAAAAGACCTGTCTGGGTGGGGAGTCTCCAAAAGCTTTTGACTAACTTAAGGCAGTAAGTTGTTGGAATTTTGATGCAATCATTTAAAAAGAAGTCACATCGAAATGTAGAAGCAATATTTAAACCAACAATCTGCCATCAAGACTCTCTCAAAGCTGAGAGCAGATGCCTCTCACCAAGTGATTCACTTTGTTCACCAGATTTTCTCCGTTATCTTACTGATGTATTACAGAAATCCTGGCTGTTTCTTGCTCTCAGGGTTGTGGTTTCACAATCAATTTGAAGTGATCTAAGACTGTGCTGCCTCCAAAATGTTTGTCTGGCTCTTCCCTCTGCCCTGCTGCCTCTCCACTTCCATTTTTCCCCTTTTCTCAGCACTAGATATTATACAGATCACTTACCTGGATAAAGACCTTTAAAAGACCTCATAGAAACAGCTGAGAGTATTAAAGTTGAAAAGAAATACTTAATTATCTTGGGATGATTACTTGTTCTGAAAATAAGGTTTGGTGTTCTTATTTTTTTTTTTTTTTTCCATGTGGGCTCTCAAGTTTTATGGACCAACTCTTCTTTTAATTTTTAAACCTTTTGGTTTAAATCTTCTTTCACTTTATGTATGGGCACCTTAATGGTATGGTCAGGTTTCTGTTTGTCTGTCTGTAGTTGGATCACAACACACTGATGAATGGATGCTACTGAGATGACACACTAAGGCTGTAAACTTCAGTCTGGGAGATCCTCCTATTCCTTATTTATAAAGTTCTGTTTCAGGATAGTAATGTGAAAATAAGCAGTAGTATTTGAAGCCTGTATCCCAAAGCATCTCTAAGTGTTTTCACTCCAGCATCAGCAGATGTTGTTGTACAGCCTGGAATTCAAGGAAAATACCTTTACGTCCACCCAGGGCGTGTCAGACAAAGGAGGAACAAAATAATACCTTCAGCTACAATGGCCTGTGTCAGATTTATCTCTATGGGAGAACAGGACCATTTTATAAATTCACCAGCTGAGCTCTTTCCAGGAGAAAGAATCAGGATGAAAAAGTCCCATTGCACAGTGTTAAATCAGACATTTGGCCAAAATGGAAACACAGTTCAAAGGCAGAGTGAAGAAACAGGAATGTGCCAGGATTGACTGGACAAGGAGCCAGGTTAAGGAACAGAATGTGTACAGTAGGAGGGGCAGGGGTTAGGGAGGAGACCTATGCACTGAGTGACAAGAAGTAATCCACGTAATTATTAAACTTAAAATATTCCTCTTCCTCACACCTCTCCTTTTAAGTAGTAGAGGCAGAGCTGTTTTTTCCATGGCAACTTCAGTCCTGCCTCAGAAAGTATTAACTTTGTTCTTGAATTCCTTTTTATTGTCTACACAGCTTTAAGATGGAGTTCTGCTCTGCCAGTTTTTTTTGGATCTTAAAAGGTCTGGGCAGTTCCCCACTTTTTCACAGCCCATTTGGACTTGCCACCTGGCCCTGTTACTGCTTTCTTTGTGCCAGCTCTTCCCATTGGGACAAAGGCTGCAGGATGAAAAGCATTAATTTTGGGGATGCTGGTGATTTCAGGAGTGGAAGAAGTACCCATTCTCATGCAGTAATTAGGCATTTTTAGAGAGCAGATATAAATAAAAACTCTTCCTCCTGTGCTTCCTACTATACCACAGCAACAGTAAATTCTCCAGTCCCACCTTTGTCCTTCTCCATGGATGAAAAAGGATATTTGGGACTTTTTAATGACATCGTGTTGTACTGGCTATGACCAGTGGGAAAAAAAGAAAACTCTTAGAGAAGAAAATCCTGTATTTACTGATTGCTTGTTGCACTTCCCAGATCTGCAGAGAGTTGTTGGCATGGAGATGTGTCCCTGTGTCAAGCTTTACTTTTGCTGCTAACTAGAATTTGTGAGTGAACATGCACAGAGACATTTTTAATTTTGAAAACTGAGTGTAGTGTTAGTATGGAAGAGTTGAGCTTTTGATGTGATAACTGTGGCAGAACTTGCTGTGTTTGTTCCAAACTCTAGATGTGTTCCTCTACAATTCCTCCACAGATCTTCTGTGCAAGTTTCCAGCTAAAATATGAGTACATGCTGAAAAATGGCAGGAAATAGTCCCACACTTGCAGATCAGGTACAATTATTTGGAAAGAAAACTTCTGAGTATCAGCCTTTGTAACTTATCTAGGCCTTTGGAAGTCAAAATTACTGTTTCCTGTTTTCAGTAGCTGTTTGTAGCTATTGCACAGTAGGTTTGTAGATCAGTCTTGCCACTGATTCATAAGGGGAAAGTCAGTAAGATGATATTTTATCTTGTTCTATTCAGTAATGCAAGAGCAAATTATTTTCTTCACCCAAAACAAACATATCTGAAGGAACGGTATGGAAAACTGCATTTTTTTTTCCTTTGCTAAACAAGTACACTTTAAATCTGTGTAAAAGTGATCTGGGTACATTAATAAAATCATACATTCCATCAACACTTTGGTACTGTTGTCCCTGCAAAGTAACACTTTGTTCCTCCTCTCCCTCTGCTATTAACTTTGACCTGGTAATACACAGTGGCTTGCAGCTGGTGAAGCTCCAGTCACTGCATCCCCACTGTATCCATGTTCAGTTAAACTCTGGAAAAGCTACTGCTTCCTATTTTGTAACAAATAAGACAGAGCAGTCAGGTTCCTGGGCCAGCAGGAAGAACAGGGAGAAGCCCACAATCACTTCAAGGTGAGGCTTGGAACACTTGGAAAAGCTCAACGTGGCCCCAGCAGGATAAGTGTGCTGGGAGTGGCTCTGGGAGACAGGAGTTCATGAACTCAAATGCTTCCAGCTCCGTCAGCCTAAGGAGCCTGGAATGTGGTGATATCATGGGCAGCTCTGCCAAGTGACTGACAGAAGGAACTTTCTGTTGTTTGGTGAATCTTGTTTGCAGAAATCCCTTCATACTTCACAACTTGGCCTTTAGATGTTTTCAGAGAGCTCTGGGGATTTCATTTGGAGAACTCCAAGTGCTCCCACCCTGAGATGTTTTCCTGAGGTCTTACTTGGTATTCTTGATTTGCTGCCCTCCACTGCTTGTGATTTTCAGCCTAGAATTTTTTGAAAGATCTGGAAGTGGAGGGAAAACAAATCTGACAACTTTCAGTGGTATCATAATTGAGGATATGTACTTCAACATGTCATTCTTTTTTATAAATGCCACCTTTTAATGGCTCCTAATGATGTATCTCTTACTTCTGGGCTGTTTTGTAGAAGGCAATCTGTGTTTCTCGGTGGACTCCATAGAGTTTAACTGCTTTTTCCTAGCAAGAGACCATCTATGTCACAGTCAGCAATGCTGTTAAACTTTAAAAAAGAAAATTAGACTGTCATTTTAAGTGTACCACCATTTCTTTAATGTTACATCTTTCTACAACATTCCCCAAATATATTTAAAAGTCTACACTTAAAAAAAAAAAAAAAAAAAAAAAAAAAGAGAAAAACAATTCAGTCATGCTGATGCTTTCTTTCCCTTTTGCAGCAACTGTTGACATTGCAAAGTCCCTTGTTCTTTTCACTTTAACCATCAAGTTCCCATAAAATAGAGTAGAATCTTACATGGGAGGAAGAACAACTGGAGGTCTCAGAAATAAATGTTCCTGCAAGATTTCCATCCTAGCCCAGACAAAATGCTCTTTTCACTTTGAATCTCATTATTGGTTGTGATGATATTCTAAATTTAATGATTATTTTTACACAGTTAAAATCTTTCAAAGTTGGGAAATAAAAGCCTTTTAAATACAAATACTCCAGCCTGTCAGAACCTGTGCATTTCATTGCTGCTCATTATAAGAAATGGCAAATTGCTTTTGGGAAAAAGCTCCCACTTGCAAATAAAATACTCTCATACTGACTTGGATGGTAAAAAACTTTTCTTTTTTATTTGCTGCAGATGTTGTTAAATTTTAGCCAACTTGGAACTTTATGGACAGCAAAAANTTTTTTTTTTTTTTTTTTTTTTTTTTTTTTTTTTTTCTAACTGGTACTAGTTAAATCAGCCCTGGCAAAGATAAAGCCAAAGTTTGACACACAACCTTGGAATGAACGTATTCAGTCCCTTCTCATGCAAAACCCACCAGAAACCCCAAAAGGGTTATTTTTAGCTTTTGTTTTCTCCCAGGATAGATAAATGGAATCAGCTGTGACAGAGACATGATTCACCAGCATGAAAAAGAGACTGATATAATCCAGAACAAACAAACAAAAGCAGAAAGGGGTTTCAGGGAAAAGGGAGAGATGGGTTTATTTTTAGTTTGAGTCCATAGGTTTTGCAGAGATAGGATTCTTCTTTCTCCCACCTCTGCCCTGAAATTCCAACAACTTTAGGCTAATGAGCAGTAGGCAGGAACAATCTCAGTTCATTCAAGTAGAAGTCCAAAATGTAGCAGAACTCCTGTTATTTCTTTCCTTTAACCCTTGCAAATAGAAATTAAGACACGTCCGGTTTTTAAAGGTGTTTTAAAATTTTCAAATATAACTGCAGAAAATGGTTTTCCCCTTTGCATTAGCAACCAAAATGTTATAGCTGCCTTTCTAGGAGCAGACACCTGTGTTTCTTATAAGAGACAAAGGACATTGGGCTGGTGACCAGTTCCATAATTCACTTTTTTTTGTATCTCAAGGATGTGCAGCTTTGATACATTTTGAGTTTAGTACAGATGGCTGATATTAAAACCAGAGGTATTGCATGAGTCTAGAAGCAGAAGCTGTTAGAAAACAATGTGCAGTGTTAACTTCTCTTTAAAGCACGAATCTCTCCACTCCCACATTTCACCAGACATCCAACCACTGTCACCACCAGCCTGTGTTTGCTGTAGTTCAGTGTGTCTGTGTGTAAGCTCAAATTGTTGCTTTGGTTTGAAGTCCCAGTGTGTGTGTATTTCTTAGTTATTTTTTTTTTCCTCCCCCTGGGCATAGGATTTTCCTTGAGTTATGGTGGGATGGATTCCAAGTGATCTCAAGCACATGAAGGTGTTTGTGTGCAGCTTTGCAGAATATATTGGTGTCTGAAGATTTGCAAAGCTTTTGTGGCAAAGTTTGCATTTAAGTTAATTCTGGATCTTCTGCTTCTGTGTGGAAGCAAAGTGTTCCCAGAGTGTCCCC
Source organism: Aegithalos caudatus (assembly GCA_013389925.1). Taxonomy (NCBI): domain Eukaryota; kingdom Metazoa; phylum Chordata; class Aves; order Passeriformes; family Aegithalidae; genus Aegithalos; species Aegithalos caudatus. Next base: position 1,706,676 of record WEIU01023612.1, on the reverse strand, counting down.
CAGCAGTGCTTCTCTGAGGAGAGGGCAGAGAGTTGTGGGAACAGGAGAAACTTCCAGAGAATTTCTGGAGGAGACAATTTGATTCCATAGCCCCATAATGGTAACAAATAATTCTAGGCATGACTTCCTTGCATTTTCTCCAGAAAGAGAAGAGTGAACTTCCCTGCAGAAGTGGTCAGGAGATGGCTGGGAATCTGTTCCTAATGCAGGGAGCCAAACAGTCTGTGAAGTAAATTATGCTCTATATTTAGCCATCACAGGAACCATAGGCATTGGAAGGCCTCAGAAGAAGCAGTGTTCGTATCAAAGGAGGATCTTCCCCCCTGAAAGCTTTATTGTTAGAATTTGACCCCATTTTTCTGACAGTAGTGATTGTGGGCTTTGTTATTCACTGTAGATCTGTGGTGCTTCCTGAATAGAAGTTTTGGTGAGAGTTTACCTGTGTGTGTGTGGGTCAGGAGTCTGTGGGTGGCAAGTGCAGCATCTGCACATCCACATTGCTTCATCCCTGCAATAAATTAACAGTTTGTTTTGGCTTCAGTAGGTGACACTCAAGTTCACTTTACAAACAAAAAAGGGCAGAAAGTTTCTTGTGGGAATTGGAGTGTTGTGTGTAGAATCTCTATTTCTGGTTTCTTACTAGTGGCAAATAAGCATAGAAAAGCTTCTTTTATGCATTCATATTACCTCTTCAAATTATCTGGTTGTGAGCATTTTCTCTTTCAAGCTTATTTGAATTTTAGGAGAAACCTTCAGAAACTTGGAGGATTTTCATAGTGAGGCTCTTTTCGGTGAGTGTGTAGGTAGGGGAAAGAGAAATTAGTAGGATGGTGGGTCTGTCTGAGAAGGGTGCAAACACTGCCTCCCTTAAGTCATAAAACTGGGTGTAGGTACTAAATATGAGCAGTTTACTGGTCTGTTATCTTCACTCAATATTGGTGGGATTTACACATCACAAAGTAGGACAAGATAGAATCTCTGAGGGTCCCTTCCAGCTTGGGATGTTCTGTGAATCTGTGATATGGCTTAAGGATTTTGGGGTTTTGGGATGGTTCTTATGGGAGGAAAACTTTGTACTGAGGCTATTTCTTTTTCTCTCTTTCCATACTTTGTCTCAAAATTGTGCTTTTAGCAAACTCGTGTGCCTTGAAGGTGGGTTTAATATCTACAGTCTCCTGCTTTCTTTCCTCCCCATTGCTTGTAACTTGATTGTTTCAGCTTATTTAAAATTTTCCACCAAAATGTCTTTTTAGCAGAGGATGGCTGTGCCCCTTGGCTGAAAGCCCATTAAAAAAATTATCTGCTTCATTTATAAATATGAATGTTTTGACTTAAAATCAAAGCAGTAAAAAAACCATACTGAATATGTCTTATAATCTCATCCACTTGGCTTAATGCTATCCATTAAATACATTTTTTCAATAGGATGAGCATGTAAAAGCTCTATTCTCACTGCTAGTGTAATTTAAAAACATAGAAAGCCCCTACTACAGATTGCCTTAGTTCTTGCAAGATAACAAATACCAGATGAGTTTCCATTCTGCTTAGCAGAATAAAATGGATCAAGTTTAAGGCAGAATTTAAGGTATAAAGTAGAAGATAAGTTGTTATACAATGGCCCTAAAACTTAAACATTAAGATTATTCTTTTTTAAAACCATGAATGACAATCATTTGAAAGGCCTGTGATAATATTTCTTAAAAAAATCTGTGAAGGCAGTGGTACTAAAAGGGTTTTATTTCTCCATTGATTATATCAGTGAAAACCTCTTGTTGGCAAAAAACTTTCTATCGTGTAGATTGTGTCTGCTGCCACAAATCAGAGAGACTTTTCTGAAATAAGAAGACAAAATAAACACAGGAAATTGCTGTTTTTCCAAGAAAGCTTTAAAAAGAAGCTGCATTATGTCACTTCAGAAACTGCGAGTAAAATTAGCAGAGTGGATGTGTTTGTTTTGGTGACTTTTCACTTCCTTCAATAATTCAAACAGTTATGCTATTACTCAATAAAACAACTCAGTTTGTACATTTTTGTACAAACTGATAAAATGACACTGGCAGAAAAAAAAGAGAAAGGAGTGGCAGAAGGGAAGGTTTTGATGCTGGAGTGTATTTTCTGTATTTCTGTTGATCACTCCAGTGAAGTGAAAGTGGCAGAGAAGTGTGCAAGAAAAACAAGACCCCAGTTTTCCTTTCTCTTTAGTTTCCAAAGGGCAGAGATGAGAATGTTCATCCTTTGGATGATAGGTTTACCTGCACACATGTTTAAAATCTCCATGTTTATTCATGTAATAGATCACCCAAATGCTCTACAGAGACCACTGCATTCCATATTTAAGGGGTATCTCCACTGGAATGTTAACTTGTGTTTCCACACTGTGTTTATTGCTGATGTGCCCTACTCTCTGTGGGTAGTAGGTAGGAATTCTCCTCACCTGTCTAAATTTCAATCTGTTTTTCTTCTTCTCTTTTGTGTTATTGTGAGTACAGATATGGCATTTAGAATTCAACAAACAATAAAAGCAATACAGGCCATGATGTAGAGTATTATCTTTTTATGGATCTGTTGCAGATACCAATTACTGTTGTAAAACTGACTTGGAGCAGATAAAAGTTCCCCTGGCTAAACAAAAGCTTGTTTTACTGCCTTGTTTTCTAAAGGGGAGTAGGGAAAAAGTCAGGTTAATTTTCTGTTTGAAAAGTATTTCCTTTCCTGGTTAGAGTACAAAACACAGGACTCTCAGTTTCTTGGTTCTTTTCCTTAGTTTGACACCAATTTTCTGCTTAGCCTGAGCATGTGACGAGTCAGGTGATGTTATTTCCATTACAGTCTCTCTCTGTAAGGTGTTTTGAGATCTACTGGTGAAAAAAAAAGGTGCAAAAAGCAAATTGTTATTTTAGTTAATCTTGAGCAGGTAGAATCACAACATAGTAACCAGATGCAAAGACTATCCAGTGTGATACTGCCAGGAAGTTTACAACCACTGTTCTCATAAAACTGAAATGAAGAAATTAATTTTACATTGTGGTGAAATTTTGTTGAAGCGTTGCTGGTTTGTTTTTGTTGGGTTTTTGTACCAGTAGGTCTCAAAACACTTTACAGAAGAGAATGTTGATGCCATTCTGTTTTGCAGGTGGGATCTGGTACATCAAGAGGGATGTGTGCTGTATAGTTCACCCAGTGGAAGGACTGGGAAGGAGATGAAGTCCTCCTGGCCTTCCTAGCTCATAGTGATGCTCTATTTATCCCCCATGCACAACTTTCTTTGTGCTCCTTTCTGGTTTTCTCCCCCTTTTTTTCTTTGCTGTGAGGACACAGCCATTCAGCAGTGGAAAAAATAAATCATAAAGCAGTTGCCTTCCTTTCTATTCTCCCAAGTGGGCTTGTATCTTTTTCTTCTGCCTGTAAATCAGGCTAAAACTGCTGCAATAAAAGCAACTGCACCTGTGTAATGTCACCTCTGCACTATCCTGGTCTCCATTTGTCCTACATCATCCCAGTAATATTCCTGCCATATCGGGCCATACCAGCTCATGAAGAGCAATTTTTTTTTTTTTTTTTCTTTTCACATGGCCCTTCATATTCCTTAAGTAGACTTGTGTAAAATTCAAAATCCATTTATAAAAACAACGGCCCTGATGCCTCGAGGGTGCTGCAGTGATGTGGAATGCTGGCCTTTGCTGTCCACAGCATTTACTCTTTTTTTCCCCCTTTTGTGTTCTCTGCTTCGATTTGCCAATACTTCTACAAATATAGGCAGCACCAAACAGTGCTCACAAATCCTGCTGGAGTCTTTCAGCTCCTGCTGGAGTCCTGTGGTCTCACTTTGCCCCTCTGCCAAAAGCCAGAGCCTGTTGTGCACAGTTCAGCTGCACTGTGGCCATACCTGTTTTTCCTGTTGCTGCCAGTGCCAGCAGCAGGCAGAAGGAGCTGCAGGTGCAAAGCCAGCAAGAACCTGTCACAGCTGGGAAGTAGCTGGGCACCCAGGTGGGACAGGGAAGAGAAGGTTTTGCCAAACTCTTTGTGCTGCAGCAGCCTCCAAACTCTCCAGTGAAGGATTCTGGGTCCTGTTGTGTTTGCTCAGCACTCACAAGTGGGATGAACCAGAAAAAGGTTTGTCCCAGCTTTGACTTTTTGAAAGTTCTCTCTGCTCCTTTCCCAGATTTATGGGATTTTCATAGAGTTGTGGTGTTTTCCTGGTGAGAATTGTGAAGAAAACTCATACTCTTCAGCATAAGCTTCTCAGAAATTTGCAGTCAGAACAAGTGGCATTATCCACTCCTACTGTCACTGTGGGTGAATGCACATTGCTGCAGCTTTCCAACACAGTGCTGTGTATGTATGGTGGGAAAACAGGCACCAGCAGCAACAGGATTATGTCCTGGATCTCCAGTAATGCTACAGGAATCCTTGTACACCTGTGGACTGTCTCTTAGGAGTGATGTTTGAGATGAAGCTCTGATAAAACACACTCTGGTTGCAGTGCAGCATCATGATGTAATTTCTAAACTGTGACCTCAGTACTCGATGCAGGTTGTGCTCTGGGTGTGCTTTATCTCCATTTTTGTGGAAGGGAGCCATGAGGAATCCTATTTATAATCCATGAGCCACAGCCTGAACACAGGCCAGTGTTCCATCCCGAATTACTGCAGAGGAGTTGCTTCTTGTTGCGTGTTTGGTGATCCAAAAATCTGTCTCAGATTCTCAAGCAGCATAAATTAATACATCTCTATTAAGTTTGGGAGTGCTGCATTAATTTGGAGCAGCTGGTCCAGCGTGTGAAGCAGTGACAGCTCATGCACACAGCACTCTGAGGAGCTGCTTTGTACCTCAGCCTTTGCAAACAAGTTGCTTCTGCCTTTTTCCTCCTTGCTTTGCTCAAGGGAACAATATTTTAGAAATGTATGCCCTAAACGCAATTAATACGAGGATGATGAATACAGAAGAAAGTCACCATGGTAGAAATGTAATTGAATTTGACTGGATAATAACTGAGCCACTTTGAATTTCTAGAGAGGTAGTCCCTGGTGTAAAATTCAGAAAGGAAATTAGGCTTCTTATGTGTTTTCCATTTCCTCCAAAGTTTGAGAGTAGAATTGCTGGTGCAACTCTAATGTCTTAATTATTGGTAATTTCTCAAAATGGTGTTTGATGTGACTGCAAATAATTTTGGAAACACAGTGATTTTACATTTTTACAGAAATGGAAAATATTCTGGGGATATATTACACTTTGCTACCGGAGTAATTTATACAAGGCTCTATAATTTTTTTAAGGATGAATGGTGAGACAGGGAGGCTAAGAACAGACTGTTTATACAGTAAGTCACCTACAGAAAAAATAGAAACACAAAAGAAGCAGCCCATTTAAGCAAAGTTAAAGACCACCATGCTGAACAACAAATATCCACACTAGCTGTTCTTTGAAGTCAGACACTTAATGCCTATTATGTCAACAGAAATCAAAGGGAAAACTGAATCACCAAACTTGAAAGGTTAAGTTGCACATTGGTCATGGTATAAACTCTAATGAACAAAAATACAGAAAAGTTTGCTCTGTTTTTTTCGATTTTTTTTTTTTCAAGTGAGCCACTTTTACTCAGGCACTGCATGAGAAGAGATTCTTGACTAAATAGAGCCTAAAGAGCAGGCTAAATGGTAATGCTTCCTTTTCCCTTCCTGATTTAATGTCAGAGAAACCAATCCCCAGTGCTGGAGGGCCAGGAACCATCCCCAGGCTGATGAGTAACTCTGGGTGTGAAAGAGGCACAGGCTTTGTTAAAGCTGGGCATTGAAAAGCTACAGGGGGCTGCAGGTATGGATGTGGTCTCCTGAAGTGAAGCCACTGCCAATGACCTGCACTCCCAAGCCATCAGTGCCATTTGCCTTCCCTCTGGCTGGTGCAGCCAGCACTGACCTGGGGTTGCTGAAATTGCCAGCTTGGTTTTCTTGTTGAGAATAACAGAGGTGATGCTGATCCCGACAGGTGCCATGGAGCAAATGGCAGAACTCTAAACAGGAAAAGCAAACCAGAACAATGTATAGCTGACATCTCAAATTTGCTCTCTCTGTCAGCCTATCTGCTCACCTTCTAGACAGAATTTGGAAAGTATATATATTTCAGGGGGTGGAGAGCACCATTCTTTAATTAAAGTCAAAATTAACTACGTTGATGAAACTATGAAAAAGTTAAAAATGTAGATTTTTAAAAATGACTTACAATGATATCAAAGGACACAACGTTTCACATTCTAAGTTATTTTAATAATTTTAAACACTCTCTCTCTGTCCACTCAGACAAACTGTGTTTTCAAATACTTCATTCCTGCATAAAACAGACCTGAAAGAAAAATTGGTTTCTTTCAACAGTGTATTTAAATGGCTAATTTGCCTGCCTGTTTTGTTGGCAATGAAATTCTGTGCTGTAAGCATTCTGTTGTTAAAAAAAGAAACATAGCATGCAGGAAGCATAAGGTGGGTGGTTAAAACTTGCTTTAGTTTTTCCCAATCTATCATTAAAAATCATTAATGCAGAAAAATGGACTGTTCTTGATAACCAAAAAAGGTTTTGTAAATGCACAAGGTTATTGATGCACACACGTGATTGCAAGCATTTAGGACTTGATAATGCTTTAAAATACAACTTGCTTGTGAAAAGAACATAAACAGTACTTTTGTGCCAGAATTAGGGTATCAATTTCAATATTTGTGTTGAACCAGAACCATTTGTCAGTTCAGTTGTTATTGACAAGAGAATCAGCACAGGGCCCATTTTTCTGGACACATGGCATCAGCCTGAAAGTATTAAATAACATCTGGCAGTGAACTGCACTTTGTAAACCATATTTTTGAAATCAGCTTAGCATGTTTTGTCTAAACAAACCAAGAAATTAAGATGCAGAGGAAAGAAAAGCATTCCAGCTGCAGATAAAAATAATTGCTGAAGCACTATCAGGAGACACTGAGTAATTGCAGAAGTGTGATTGAGTGGAGGCAGCGAGTATTTTGTATTTTAACTGCAAAATGGGACACCAGAAAAGAAAACAGAAGGTCTTTAATATGGTACTATCATTAAAAAAGGTTCGGTTAAGCCAGTATATTGTACACAGAGAAGTGCTATGTTTGTTAGAATGTGTATGGAGGGAACTGAGAATAATTAGACTTATAATAGGAGTTTTTGGCTCTGGTTGTGCATGATTTCAAAGCCTCAACTGTTCTTGAATCCTTAATAAGTTAAGGAATGAGTACAGCAGAGGAGAGAGCAGGCAGAATCTGTTGGAGCAGCTTGCCCACGCCAATTTGCCAAAATCTAAATAGCCCTTTGAAAAAAGGCTTATTTTTTGCTGATGACATCATTCCTGCCACTGTCAAAGTGTGACAAGTCTTGGCTTGCCTAAAGAAGAAGAAAAAAACCTTTCCAAAATTGACACTGCACAGATTTAAAACATATGCAAGGACTACTACAAATGTGAGATATTTATACCCTCTTCCCATGCTACAAATTTTCATTCACAGATAAATTTTTCTTCTCAAGCATTTCGACTTTGTAAATCAATGCATTTTAAATACCTTGTTTGTTCTTCATGATTTCATTATGGCTGCCTCAGCTTGGGCAGAGGATTGTTTTGATACCAATGTCCACAACTTGCCTTTTTTCTATTGTAGTTAATTTTAAGGTCACTGGAAATGTCTGTATAAAGTCAGGAAAACCATGGGTATTCCTGGATGTGATCTTTATGCATGATTTCTACAGTACCATACTAGTCTTATCTTTTATTTTTTTTTCCTTCTGATTTCTTATTCCTTCTGATCTGAGGAAATATGGGGAAGATGCTCTGTGAATGTGTTTTTCCATGCTCATATGATTTTTCCATTTTCAGCATCATCCCCAGCTGTGAATTGTACAATGAATAATTAATGTTGAATGGCGACCTTGAACCTCATAAAGCTGATTAGTAAGACAATGCATCTGGGAGAACAACTTTAAGACTGCGCTTGTAAAAGAATATCAAAACAGCTTAACACAGTAGGGAAAAGCCCCCTGGAGCCCTTTTAAAACCAATTGCCTACAAACACTTCTAAAAAGAACAACTCCGTAGTGGGGGGGGGGGGGGGAAAAGGGTAA
>WEIU01023612.1:1645574-1697890 GCA_013389925.1 Aegithalos caudatus | reverse complement strand
TTTTTTTTTTTTTTACTTCACAGCTCATTTAATCTGTTAATACTTGAAAGAATTTAGCAGTATCTTTTTGTTAAATGATTTGATCTAGTTCAAGAACTAAATTTCAGTTAACTATAAAATATAGTATTTCACAACACTTTTGGAGATTTTATTCCAATTTTGCATGATTCCAAAACAAAAATCTTTCAAAATTTCATGGTTTGGAAAACAATTGCTCCTCAGCCTTAGCCTCTAAGTAGTCAGCACTGCTCTTTTAGAAAACTGAATAAAAAGCCTGTACACCTTCAGGGCAATCAAAAGTATGCCCAGATTTGGGCTGAATTTGGCAAGATTTTCAGAGATGAGGATTAATGCCATAGCATCACTTAAATGTTTGTAATATTCATGTCTTCATTTTAAAAATCACTACCAAAATAATTACTTTGAAAATGGTGAAAAATTTAGATTTAGATCAATGCAGTTCAAATTATTTTTACACTGGAGTGTATAACACAGTTTAGTGTTGAATTATTTTCAGGTAGACTTCCCTATTTTAACTGAATTGGTCTCATTATGGAGGTAAAAGCAGGTCATGTTCTCCAAAACCAAAGGAGTTCAACACTGCAGATCTAACAAGTTTTAAAAATCTTGCTACAATTTTAAGACATGCTGAGTAATTTTCTCAGTATAGGGAAACTTCCAGTGGTTCAATTTAATGTTCTCCCTAATCACATTCAGCTATACTTTATAAAATTATGATACAGATTAAGATAAAATACTCTTAATCCTAATTTAAATACAAAGCACAAATTATCACACATTTGTCATGAAGAGTAGATTTTAATTTGGAAGTTATTTAATTGTAGAGTGTTTCTGTTTTTACTTACATGGCAAATTCAGAATTTTTAAAGAGTCTCTGAAACACATGAAAATTCTGTTTGCCAAATATTTGAACATAAAGGAAATTAAATTAAAATAAAACTTTTTCTTTAGTTATGAACCGAGGAAGCTATGGAAGGATTCACAAGGAAATCTGTTGTGAGAAATAATCTTTGTCGTCTTGAAGTAGAAATGACCCTCAGAAATGGGCAAGTTGTGCCTAAGCAGTTTTTTTCATCCTCTTTGCTTTAGTGACACAACAGAGGGAGTGCAGGGTGTTGAAGACTTGCATCTGCTTTTCTGACACCTGCCAGCCCCCCAGATCAATTCTGTTGTATGCTGAACATGGGAGAAATACCTGGGGAGCAGGTAGGGTGAAATCCTCCTGTGCTGCTCCAATTTCATTGTAAGGGTTGAGGAAAATTTAGGGAGGATTGGTGGCCCTCTTACCCCACATGGCTGAGTTTATTCTGCTTGAATGTGGACCAGCTCAGCTGCACACCCTTTTTTATTGTGTTGCTTTTTGGTGTCTTTCCCTTCCCCCCAAATACTGTACTATCAGCCAAGAATAACTTGAGGCTGAATTCAGCACTGCTTTTCAATGTTTTCAAAACATTACAGGAATGTATCTGATGTTTTCTCATTCTNAAGTGCTGGTGGTGGAGCAGAAAGGAGCAAAGGTTCTGAACCCAAACTCAAGATGCTGAGCTGAAGGAGAAGCTGCCTGGCACCTCTTTGGGTTCAGGCCTCTCAGCTTCCAGAAAGCTCTTTGTGTCAATGCATGCTAGGTCTGTTCCTCTTGTATTGACAAAAATCTTATAAATATCAGAGGACTTTGGATTGTCCCACCCTGGACTTTGTGTATTTATCAGCGCTCGTCACCTCCATTTTCTTATTGACTCCTTTTCTGACATGTAACTTATTCATGTATGATGGCATTGTGTGCACATGTGAGAGTGGGCAACAATTTCATCTTGTAATTTAGTTCAGTTCCACCCTGGTTTAGGGTTACATTGCTCCCACAGAAGCCACAGTGTGGGCTGTGAGAATCCTGTTTGGGCACTTGCTGGCTTGCAGTGACATAAATGGATATTAATGGCCTCACTGATCTCATTATTAATATCCATTATCATGAAACAATGGAGGGATCCCCACATGAGCTGGATGAAATTTAGTACATCTCCCTGGTAAGTTTATTAAGGGTGAATACTGAGAAGCTTTTCCATTCAGTCTGCAGCCCATCTAAGTCTGTGCATAATTCCAGATTCTGCCTCGTGTGCAACAATTTGATGGCTGTGCTGTGCCAGCTGGTAAAACACATTGTCCTGAAGGCTTTCAGCATCTCAGGTATCTGGTTGGAGGTGAAGTGTAGGAGAAAAATGTTGTGGTTTGTGGCCTCCTCCAAGCCCCCTGCATCAATTCTCTCATTTTTCAGTCCCTCAGCTTGAACCAATAGTCACATCCTGCATGGGTAAAGGTGGTGAAAGCAGGGCCTGTGCTCCTGGGGAAAAGCTGTAGGAAATCTGACAGTAAAATTATTGAGCAGGGAACTAACCCAGGTATGTTAGGCGTCATTAAATTTTAGAATCTCTATTGTTTGATAACGAGACAAGCACAGCCCTTTATGATGATGTTTGGTTGTTATTATCCAGTGAGACCTGATCATGCTGCTTGTTTTTACTCAGATCATTAAGCAACTGTGAGATCACCAGCAGCCTTGCCCTGGAACACTTAGCTGTTTCAATTATCTCAGCTGCAGTTTTATTCTGAAATGTTCAGATTCTTGAAATTAAACTGGCAGCTTAGATCCTACCAGTGAAGCAGGAAATTCTGTGGTTATGGACTCTACTGCGATTCGTGTTTGATTTTTCACAGTAATTGATTGCCATCACAACTTGGATCATTTAGAGCAGCTGTTTGTGTGATGTTTTGATCAGGTTTTCTTTGCTCTCTTGGAATATGCACCAGTTTGGTTTGGGATGAGTCACTAATATAGAATAGATGTAGTATTTAATGTTAGAACGACTACAGTATTTCATTCCACGTTGTTTGATCTACTTGTTTGATCTGCTAAGATAAAGGATAAAAATCTCTCTAGCATCATAAAAGAGAAATTTCATCAGAAGGGTATGTATTGTACCCTTCAGTAGCTAAATCACAAAATTTATATAGCTCCCAGAGGAAAGGTTATAAATTGGTCTTGTCCAGTGATATTGTGTAAAACTGAGAAGAACAGTAGGGTGTAAAACAAGAGTAGAAAAATTTGTTTAAACAATATGAACTCATTATAAAATTTGTGCAGCTTAAAACTGAACCAAAAGATTCTGTGCTGGGTTGGGTTTTTTTCTGTCCTGAGAATATAGTTTCCCTTACAAATTTTATAATGAATTTACCAAAATAAGGGGAAAAAACCCCATATTCATTCTCTCTGCATGGAGATGTGTTGACTTTTTTGTTCTCTTATCTTTTATGTATTCAGCTCTCATCTCCAGTTAACTATAATTTAAAATAGAATTATACAATTTACATTTAATTAATGGGACAATGCTCACTTGTTTATAGTTTTATAGAGTACTGAAAAGCAGTGACTCGGAAGACTTTATCATGGAGCTACAGGAAGGAGCTTGGATACAGTGGAGATGATTTGCCAGGCAGATGTATTATATACTGATGAATGCAGAGATAAAAATGCTCTTCTTTCCTGACAGCTAATGAAATGGACTTTGAGATTAATATCATTCTGACAAGGGAAATATTCAATGTATTTCTCTGCTGAAAGTCCCAGTCTTCCCTCTCAGCAATGCAAAGTGCAGGGAAGTATCCAGGCAATGGGAGGTACTGAAACTACAGAGCAGCTTTTGTACTCCAAGTAAAAATAAAAGTGGGTTCTTTTCACAGCCCAGCCTGATGTATATGCTGGCAAAATAAATCAAGCTCTGGCCAGCTACAGATAGTTGGAATACTTTCCAGAGAACTCCATTTACCAGGAGTCCTGTAACTAACTAGACTATCAAAAGAGGGGTTTCCTATGAAACTGCCTGTGACATGGGAAGCAAATTAATTTGTGGTTTTATTGACAAAGGTGATCTGCCACAATACCATGTCGTATTACTGCAAAAATTACTGCCCACTGAGTGAAAAAGGTTGGAAGAGATTGGCAAGGAAAGTCTTGTGAGTATGAATGAACTTAACATGTGCCAAGCACGGATAGGTGGAATGTGCCACTTAACAAATTATTCTATTTTTAGCACCTGAGCCTTCTTCATATGCTTCCAACCAGGAGAGGAACCCGGTGCGTGTGAGTGGGGCGGCCAAAGGGAGCTGCCAATCCTGGCCTTTCCCCTGGCTCTCCACTCTCTGCCTTTGCAGAGGGAAGCATCCCACAGCAGCTGGAGGCACGGGGCTGGCCCCTGGCTGTAGCCATGGTGTGGAATTTCCCCGTGTTCAGGATATTTAGACAGCAGCACACTTACAAATGTGTCGTAAAATTGGACGCCTGCCGGGAGGGAGGCTTGGACCTCCTGGTTTACTTACTAAGCCCATGTTTCAATGGAGAAGCAAATTTGATTTTTCTCCCCCCTCGCTCTCTTCTTCTTTCTCTTTTCCCTCCTCCCCCACCCCTCCTTTGCTAAAGAGGCATCAGTGACTGGTGAGAAGAACTGACCAACTTGACCTCCTCTCCCACTGGTGGTCATGAGAATAATACAGGAGGAGGTCAGAGGTCAGCTTTTGAATACTCTTAGGAGCTAATTTATTACAAGGAGGGAGTTTCACATTGGCTGAATTATTTTCTTGAAGAGAAGACCACACTTGAGTTTGTTTATGCCTTGTGTTCATTGGGAGTTCTCTTTAGGAGCCTTTCTATGCACCTGTGCAGAGCACAATAACAGCTCTTTTCTGCAGGGCGGAATAGCCAGCAGCCAGAGGGAAAATGGGCTGGCCTGGAGCAGAACCTGCACTTATTTCATTACAGAATGGAGTCCAGAGGGGCTTTCCATTGTAATTCCCTCTCCCCGCCCCCCTCTTCTGCCCTTATACTGCTGCTGCGTGTTTTTTGGCTGGTGGAACACAGAGAAGCTGGGATGGGGGAGGAGGGAAGGAGGAAGAGTGCGTTTGCACAGACATCATGCTGAGAAATAAAGGCTCAGCTCCTTCAGGAAATAAGGATCTGACTTTCTTGGAAGTCAGTGACAGTGAGCTGCTGTTCTCTCAGTGCTTCCATTTGCTGTTGGGGTACAAGAAAATGACACATTCTGCTTGCATTTCTAGTTGCCTTAGCTGCCTAGAACACTGGGATACCTTATGACTTATGACTTTGGAAATTATTTGCCTAGATTTAAGTGTCCTTGGATACACTTAATCTCTCTCCTGCTCGGCTACAGCCCAGCAACCTCCTCTCTGTCATCCCTCTTGGTTTTGTACAGTGTCTGGTGATATCTCAAGCATCACTTGCCCTCAGACAGGGCAGCTGTGGCTGCATATTCTATTGAGGCTCCCATTATCTAGAAAATCTTGACCTATTGCAGTGATTTTTCTTTTTACAAAACAACCTTCAGCCTTTGTTTGCAGTTTAAAGAAGGTCTGTTGTGTGTTAGGAGGTGCTGTACATTCATCTCTCCGTGCACTGAAATCTGTAACTTTGCCTGAATGTTCTACTGATTTAAATTTTTCCAGATTGTTGAGGAAAAACTCTGAAAGCCAAATTTGTGTAAACAAAGCAACTTTCTTTTGAACACAGAGGGATTAGGAGCCTGAGCCTTCTCAGCACTGAAACCTGGGTTTGTTGGGGGAGTTTTGCATATTCCACATTTTCAAGCACCAGGACTAGGTAAAGCCCAAGCTTTAAATGTGCTCATTAGCTTTGTCTGAGCAGGCAAGAGGTTGGAGCCACTCTGGGGGGCTTGAGAAGGAATTATGTAGTTCCCAGAGCTGAAGTCAAATTTAAGGAAAACAGCCTTTGTGCCTACAGGATTTCTCCCTGCCTCCATAGTGGGTATTTTGTTTTAAATATCAAGAGAATTTGCCCGTTACAGTTTTGGAGGGAGATTTACAGCCATTTAGCAGATATTGCTGGTGAACATTTATAAGTTATATGATAAAAAGCTCATCTGCACACAGACACAAGAGCAGACAGGATTCCCTCCCTGGGCTTCCCCAAGGTTGTGACAGGGGATCATCATCTTCGTGGTCCATCAAGGTGAGAACACAGATTGAGGGGGTTTGGTGCTATTCTGGGGTGCAGGCTTCTGGTTTCAGCCTTGAGGAGTTAATTTAATATCACCAGAGGGAGCAGTGGGTTGCACAGCTGGGTGGGTGCCTGTTGCTGACAATGGTAGAAAATCTTAGTGTAGGCAGAACATCATCACAATATCTGTGTGATAAATTTATCCACAGCACTCAGAGCAGTGTCAATGCTGGGATCTGCCAGCTGAGGTTTCCATTCTGTGACACAGGAGTGCTGTGGTGGGCTGGGCCTGCTTTGTTGTTGTGGGCACTGACACAAACCTTTATTCAAAGTGTGCCTTTGCTCTATTCCTTATTTTCTCTGCTGGTTTCACTGTGCCAGGTGTTGACTTTTCTGTGATTTCAGAAGAGCCTTGTTCACAGGGATTTTACTGATGCAATACAATCAGGGAAAGCAGAGCTGAGCCAACCTGTTGGCATTGAGCAAAAATGCCACTGTCACTGCTGCTGACAGGCTTGCATGGCCTGGGGTTTTCCAGGAGGATAGGATAGGATTGGATTGGATTGGATTAGATTGGATTGGATTGGATTGGATTGGATTGGATTGGATTGGATTGGATTGGATTGGATTGGATTGGATTGGATTGGACTGGACTGACCACATGCCAGACTTCTCCTGTTGACTTCCCAGAGGAAGGAATTTCTACACCCATGGAGTTCAACACCATGTTAGCAGTTTATGTTGATACATCAATTCTCCTGAGTGAAGCAGTGCTTTCCTTGCTGCTCACACCTGGTTGAGCCTGGCCAGTTTCGAAGTGGTCATGTCCAGGAGTAAAATGATATCTAAAGCCTCAGCTGCTTCCTCACAGGGTTTTCAAACAAGGATCTTTGTTTGTTTCAGTTTTGATCAGCAAGGGCATATGTTCAAATGTACTTCTTGCTTTTGAATTTCTTAGGGATACAAAGTGCAGCCTCAGTAAATCCAAAAGCTCAAAATTTAATTCATTGCAGTTTATGTAAGTGTTTAACATTCAAAAGCTCAATTTCTATACAGAATTGAAGCTGGGTTTTAATTTAATTAAATAACCATCAAATAATTACATACACAATCTCATGAGCATACTTAACTTTTTATTTATTCATATGTAACAGCTCTCTGCTTTATTCCATCCTGAGAAGATTTTATTTCTTTTCCTACCCTTTCAAAATACAGGCACTTTGGCAACTTAGCTGAATTAAGTGATAATGAATATTTAGTAAGGATAATGATCTGTGGGGTTTTTTCTTTTGTATGTTAGTGATACTGAGAGTCTGTATGGATCACTCAGACTTTTTATCTTCTCTTTTCATTTACATCGTATTCCACTCAAGGAAATCTTGATTTCTAGGAATGAACTTACACTTTATGACAGAAAACAACTTCTTTTTTATGTTCCAGCATCATGATCTTTAGCTGAAGGACTGTGGTAGACAGTAAGGTTCTTCATGTTTGTTCTGCTTTGAAAGGTCACATTCTCTGTTTTGATTTATAACATCTTACCTATTTTTAAAATAGGCAATCTGCCAGATTGAAAATTGGGAACCATGAAGGTTAAGAAAGATTTTTATGATGGCTGAAAGCTGTGTAAAAAGAGTAAACACAGTGGTTTTATAGAGGATCATCTACCATATATAACCAAAAAAGCTTTCATTTCCACTTATAAGTGATAGCCTGAAGCAATAATTAAATTTTTCTTCCTGGAATTTGGTTCTGTGACAAATAACTGATGTCACACCACCTTATTCTCAAACTAAGCATTCATAATATTTGACAACCTAGCGAAAGGTAACTATTGATACATCTATTTATGTTATTTTGGGATTTTTAAAAAATTCTTGTCAAGTGTGCTTTCTGTGGGTTCATTTAAAAATCAGCTTATTGAGCAGTTTTTTTTTAATTTACTAATTCTAAAATTAAAGAAGAGGGGGCTCTGCATGAGAAAACACTTTGCGTACATGCATACAATCACCCCCCGTAAAAAAAAAAAAATTAAATTACCCTTTTCTAAGGAAAAAAAGTTTTATTTCTGTATTAAAAAGTGAAAGAGTTTCATAATTATGTTTTATCTAGAGAGCTGCTGGTTGCTTAGCTGGTGTGGTCCTGGGTTGTATGCTGAAAATATCCCAGTTCTGGCAGGGACAGATGAAATTAAGGCTTTCAGTGGGTGAAGGCTGTTTGCAGGATCTCCTGCTGAGCCTGCTAAGACAGATATTGTGGGGTAATTTCTGGAGTTTTGCCAGTTGCAAACAGGGGGCCCCACCAAGCCTATTAAGGTAGGAATGAGGTTGGAATGCCACACTTTGCTACGCTCTGTTTTCCACTGTCCCTGCTCTGCTGACCACCAGAGGAAAAATAAATTAGGGAATTTTTTTTTGTCACTATAATGTCTGCCATCCCTTATTACATGTTGTAATTTATAAATAGTTCATCTGATTAACTGTGATTTTATTTATTTTTCTTAGTTCAGAATAGAATAGTAAATATTTTCTCATTGACCTCCCTCCTTGTCTCTGCAAGTAGCAGGGCAAGATGACGTGCATCCACTTTATTTTGTTATGAAGCCATAAATCTCTATTGGCCTTTTGCTGATGTTGTTTAGGAGGATCAAAATTAAAATGCAGCTTTTACATACTATTTTAATGTTTTTAAGAATGCTGTCGTTAAAAAGTCCTGTCAATCTAGCTCATTTATGGTTCACTAAAGTGTTGTACCTCAGTTCCCAGGCCTCAGCTACCCAATTTGAGACTGACTTTCTTGTATGGTGGAAAGTGTAGCTCAGGACAGAAACAGAGTTGTCTTTAAATTGGGAAAGGCTACTGCCTTGCCATAATACTTGCTGAAGGTCAGGCATTTTGGAGTTTGGCTGTCCAATCAGGAGGTTTTCTAAAGAGTGGATTTATTAAATCCATAACTCTATGGATCTGAAACAGACTCCTTGCAATCTGGCATAAAGCATGAGACGCAGAAGTTTGGAAAAGAATGTTTTGGGTGGGATTTTTTGGGGGTGGAGAGGAGTGTTTGGGTTTTTTTAGTGCAGGTTGTTCATCTTGGAATAATTTAATGTTAAAGTACTCTACTGTATGTTGCACACAGATGTGGTTTAGCACACAAACAGAATAGCCTATTGCTCTTTTCTTCAAGGTTTCAGAGCTAGATTTTATAGTTTTTGGCAGTCTGTACCTAGAAGTCTCAAAATTTTTCTATAAGCAATATCTTGTGGCCATAAATTATCGCAACCATTTTAGGTTTATAAAAAGCCTACATAAATCTCCCTGTAAGCACAACAATAAAAAGTGCAAATGTGTTTAGTAATGTTTCTTGGGTCACCATTGCTCTGAGTTGCGTGTAACAGTACCCTAAAAACTACAACTGGAAGCCTATCTTATTACCTATTTGTTAACTCCCACCATAACATACTGCAGTAATAAAATCACTAAGCTGTGCTGTTTATTGCCCTTTTGATATGTGGCAACATAAGTGGACCACAGGCACTCCAAGATAAAACAGGAGGAGGCTGTTTTTCAATATTAATAGTGCAGATGTCAGATCTTTGCCTCCTTGGAGCCAACAAACCAAGTTTGATTGTTGTGGGCTTTCTGGGTAGTTGACTTCATGCAACTTCTGGGTTCCTTATTTGCTGGTAGAGAGAGAGCATTGCTCAACACATGGCTGGCATCACTCAGTCATTCTAAGAGAACATTATCTAAATGACTGAACTGTTATTGGAAACATCCCTGCAAGTACAGCTGTACTCTGTGCTTTATAAACCTATAGGAAAGCATGGTTCTTGCTTCAAAGAGCTCATAATGAGGTTCAAAATAAGGCCCACCACATCAAAAGAGAGATACAGGACAGGAGGGAGGGAAGATGGGGAGAACTGAGGTGCTTTTGTCCACTGGGGCACAGCAGAATCAGGCCTTTAACTCCTCACTGGTCTAAGCAGCTCAGTGTAAGGGTTTTAATTGTGGCTGTTCCAGCCAGTCCTTGTTCCCAAGAGTGTGTCCCAGTTTGCAGCAGGACTTGATCTGAATCCAAACCCTGCTCTGTTTCCTCAGCAGGGCTGTGACCCAGATCCACCAGCAGCTCAACAGCTGCAGAGCACCCGCTGCTGCTGAAGGAAGTGTCCAAAGCCAATCTGGAAGGGCAAAAGTTGGATAAGATTTCTGCTGTGCACCTGATCTGCTGCAATTACACTGTAAATAATTTAATAATAACCTGCCATGTGCATTTTTTCACAATTAGTTCTCTAATTCCTCCATGACTTTACATAAACTTTGTGTCATGAAGATTACATCAAGGTTTACCCAAAGGATTCCTGTTTTTCACATGGTCAGTGCAAAAGATGTAACTTTGTGTTGTTCAGTTAGTGATGGTGCTGGTATGTCCTTGCCAGGTGATTGATGGGCTATGCTGCAGGAAAGAGTGAATCTTTAATGTATCTTGGCTTTTAATACAGATAAAAAATACATAAATCAGGTTGACTTAAAGGAAAAGAGAACTCTGGAACACTGGAAAAGGTGTGGTGGGGCTGTTGGCTAGAAAAACGTGGGATTTCTTTTTTTTTTTTTTTCTGAGCAGGGACTATTATTCTGTATGACTGTGAGGAACTGAGTTGCAAGTTTCTCCACTATAATCAACAAATCAGGCAAATAAACCTGAGTGTCCCATTATATACTCAGTATATGACAAAGCAGGTATGGTATTAAAGGGGTCCCATCCTCATTTTTATCAGAGAATTCTTCTCAAGGCAGAGAACTTCCCATATCACAGCTGCTGGGAGCCTGCCCTTTAGGGATTTTTGTTTTCAGCTCATGATGGTTTCTCACAAAACCACTGGAAAATGTGCTTCGGGGAGCTCTGTTCCAGAGGTGGTGATGGGGGAGGATAGGCAGTATATATAGATATATATATGCTATGGATACATCTCAGAGTAGCAAAAGCATCATCCTACACAGCTCACAGAAACTTAATTTTCCTCAGTCTCTGGAACTGAAGGCTGCACATCCTGGAGTAAACAATGTAGTTAAAAATTGGTGTAAAGTAGAGATCAGTGAGGCATAGCTCGGTATTAGCTCAGCTGTCCATTTGTTCTACTGGCCACAGAAGCTTTCCCTGTGCT
This sequence comes from Aegithalos caudatus, assembly GCA_013389925.1. Lineage (NCBI taxonomy): Eukaryota > Metazoa > Chordata > Aves > Passeriformes > Aegithalidae > Aegithalos > Aegithalos caudatus. The sequence goes on along the minus strand of WEIU01023612.1, from coordinate 1,686,686 downwards.
CCCAACACCCTAATATTTCTTTTTCCTTGACCTTTGGGGAAGCCCTGCATGCTCAAAGCCTCACATTATCAGTGTCCCTTTAAAGGCAGCTCAAACCTGAGCCTGTTCCAATTAGATTTGCTGTGTTCTCATTGACAGGTGATTTTTCATCCCTGTCTGTGTGTCAATGCTTCTGAAACTGCAGGTGTTGCAATACTGTTTAGTAGAAGCAGGCCTGGGGCTGTTCAGGCAGNCCCCCAACTCTTATATGAACACTTCACTGACTGCTGAAATATTTAGTAAACAATATATATTGCAGGTACTTTTCAGCTGTTCTAACCATTTCTAATGTAGAAGGTTACTCAATGTAGATAATGGTCTTGCAAAAAGATAAAATAAAACTGCCAAACCTTCCAGCTGCTACCAGCTTGTATTTGTTTTATCACACAATTGGATTTGAAAAATGCTGGAGGAGTAACAAACAGCCAGCAGCTTTAGTGCATGTCCAGCTTTTGCTGGGGTGTTGAAGTGAAAGCTCTGTCTGTCCTGTAGCTCTGTCCTGCCCAGGCCAAGACTTGGCCATTCAGTGTGAGAGTTTGAGGGTGAAATTCAGCCATTACACAACCATTGCCATATAACAGTGCCACAAACCCCCACCAGGTCACTTTGCAGGTGTCACATTTTTGAGGAAAGAATTAAAATTCATCCTTCCATTCTCTTGCCTCATGCCCTGGCTGTGACTGATCTTTGTAATTTCCAAATAAAGCAAGAAGATGATTCCCTACTTTCCACTACTCCTCAAAACAGAGAAAGTCATGCCTGGGAGTGGTTGGAAAGAGAAAAAAGGGAATTGGGAGTCTGTTTGAAGCAGACCTTTAAATCAATGTGCACCTTAAAAGATGCAGAGGGCGCTCAGACACCAAAAGAATAATTGTTGCTTTGAGCTGCTCTGCTTCAATTTGTGCCCCGTGACTCTGTAAAATCTCTGTGTCCTGTAGTTACAATTACTAACCAAGTGATTGCACCTTCAAGTGAACATGTTTAAAGGTTTTGTTTGCATTTTGGAGGGTGGTTTTTATTGTTTTTAGGAGAATGAAAGCTACTCAAAGGACTATGTATTGTAATGTGGTTTCTTGAACTCTAGAAATGGTAGTAATAGTTGACTTTTATTTTAAGGAGGAAAGACAGCAGCCATTGCATACAAAACATTCTTAGATATAATGTGTCTAAAATTATGACAGTGTTATGCTTGGAAATGTAAATTGTTCCTTTGATAAAATACTTAAAGATACCTAAGTTTGTGCATTTGGATACATAAACCCAAAACTCTGCTCTAGTATTAGTGTGTGGCCTAAGATTTCCTGACAACTGTCTGCAGTATCTCAACATTCCCATGTAATAATCAAAACTGTCTCTTTCCTTCTCTTAAATTTGGGCTTCAAAACTTGGCTTGAGAAAAATAGAGGTATCTTGGCTTTCTTACTTTTTTCTCTCATATATTTATTTAAGCCAGATTTTCAGATGTGATCAGCATCCAACACTATGAAATCTCTTCTTTTCTGTTTGCTAGGCATGGAAATGTAGGATTTAACTGTTTCCAACTCCAGTTATTTGTGCTGAGTTTCCTTTTGCTGTTTGTCAGCTTATTTGAGAATGTTCCCTTGACTATGCCTGCCTAATTAGAGATGGTGTATGTATTGAAAAATACCTATAATGAAGAGACACTCTCCTTTTCATTTTTAAAAATGTTTATAGTTCTGCAAAATGTTTTCATTTAGGTTGAAACTCTCCGTTTGTGTTGCTATGTGGAAGAAGTGTTTTCTCCAAACTTAAGCCCGTTTATATTTGTTTTTCTGGCTGAGAAAAAAATATTTCATATGATGCCTACATAGAAGAGCACATACATAGTGTATTTTAAGTTGTAGTGTAGTTGAAATGGGAAATAATGAGGATGATGATGATGATACTAATTTGATCCCCATCCAGAGGATTTTGGAGTTTTTGAAGGGTCATAATCCCTAGTCATGCATCTCAAGAAAATCTGTTTTGGTGTGACTACATTACAGGGGTTTGATGAAAACAGTTTGTGCAGGCACATCAGCCTTTTTATGCTTTTCCACTCTTTGATGTCCTTCTTTGCAAGGATCACTCACCATTCCATTCATCCTTTGCAAGAAAGCAGAGTTGGTTTCCATTTGTGTTGGTTGAGCTGTCAGAGATGGTCTGCAAGATGAGAGTTTGTGGGTTTGTGCTCTGCAGCCCCTGGCTGTGTATTCCAGTTCCTAACAGTTATTTCATAGTTTTTCCAGAAGCTGTAATAAGTTATTGCTGAAATGAATATTCCATATTTATGGCATGTGAAGGCATGAGAAAAAGACATTACTCTAATTCAGCTCTTACGTGTCACGGTTGAGCTGGACCGATCACATTTTCATGGTTTCACAAGGAGAGGAGGGTTCTGAGATCGTCCCCTGTGTCTCTGCTTTTGGCAGCTTCCCCCCTTCCTCCCCCTTTCTCCCTTTGTCTTCACCAATAATTTTTGAACCCCCTGGTTGAGTTCAGTCTCATTTTCTAGAGCAGAAGTCTGAAATTTATTAAATTCCTCAAGATGTAATGAATGCTGGCAATCAGGTAGTGGAGAGTTGTCCAAGGAGTTGTCCTCCACAGAGGAAAAGGCTTCCAGTGTAAGATGGAGCCCTTGTTAGAGTGCAGATAATCAGCACAGGGGCAGCTCTAAACAGAGGCATTGTTTCATGAGTCCTGCTGCTTGCAGATATGTTTGGGTTTAGGCTGCTAAATGTTGTGCTTTGTGTCAGGATTAATCACAGGAGTGCTGCAGCAGGGGAAATTCATGAGAACGTTTTGCAGTCAGACGTGAATTTATTTTCTTTACTTGTTTGCACACTTGTGTGTGTGTGACACCAGCCTCCTGTGGGGGACAGAGACACCCACACTCCTCATCAGCCTTTGGGGCTGGCCTTTCAGAGCTCAGCTCTCACTGTCTCTGCTTCTGTCCCTGCTTATAGACAAATGGAAATCTGTCCTAACATGAAAAAGAGATGTTTTATACAAAGCTGTGTGGTGGCTGTGTTGCAAAGGTGAAGCACTTTGACTGTGAAAGCCTTTTGGAGTATAACTCAGGTAGCAAATGTTCCTGCAATCCAAATCCATCCTCTGCAGACGCTTTATGCTACATTTTCCTCTTTTCTTGCCAATGGGAGGAAAATTTGCTTCTTCTCCTGTGCAAGTCACTGATAATGCTCCAGGTGATTCTGTGATGACAAGCACAGCTCTGGCATGGAGGGATCTCTTTTCCCACTTGTGGCTATCATGGGATTCCATGGTGGGTACCTCCAGGTTGCCCCCACACACACCCCTCAGGCTGTCTGCAGTAGCCATGTGCCCAGAGTTTTTGAATATCCTGCACCATGGACACCCAGAGCTAATAAGGATGGTGACAGGATGTAAAGCAATGGAGGGGAAATAATAGACTTGAAATAGGAAAAAGATTGGACATGTTTACATGGTTTTCAAAGGCCCATACTAAGGGTTGTCTCCCAAGGCAGGATTCAACAGTAAAAACAGCTGTATGTATTTATACACACCAGTGTATGTGTATTTATGTTACATTTTAAAAAATTTCATTAAAAAGATACACAGAATACTTTAACTGTCAGTCCAATATTGATATTTTCTCTCTCATGTTGTCTGTACATGACCAAACTGTAAAAAAAAAGGCCCTGACTGTATGGGGATGACTCACCAGCAGCTGATCTCAGCAGCTCTACAGTCTGGGTTTTATCTTTAGAGTTCAAGGAGGATTTTTATGAACTGAGCTGTGCTTCTTGATATATAATATTTCAGGTCTCATTCCCACTGGCAGTCTGGAGCAGACGGGGTCATGACTTAACTTGTCCATGAAGTAAATAGAACACTATTGATGCCATAAAGATAAGTCATATTCATTACAAAGACCACATTAAAAACACATACTTGAAGGAGCTTGTGCTTGGAAACCAGGACAGGCCAGATTGATAATTGGTTTTGTGATATCAATTCAGTCCCTGCACACATAAGCACAATGATTAGAGCTGGTTGATAATTGAGTGACAGATTTTTCTTTTTATATGCTTCAGAGTACATTAAATGGTTTAGAATCATGTAGGGACATATTTAATGAAATATGAAGCATCCTAGCAACAATTTAAAAGACATCTGTTTTCCTGGCAAAGTGATACCATGGAGAGACTGAAAAAAACCCATTATTTGTTTCATTTTGCTGCTTATTTCAAACTGGTGGCAATTAGGAATGCATTCTTTAATTGCCTGGCTACAGTTTCCTGACTGTGTATGGAGTAGGTGCACAAGAAATGATTTTGCACGTTGAACTTCTGCACTTGATTCATTCAGGGTGGGATTTGGTTACCTTAGTGTAAGTATCTGCTGTCATTTGAGACACCAAGGTATTCCACCTGCCTTCTGGCTGTGATTTCTGAGGGGTGACAGTCCCCAATCAATCTTTTCTCCTGCCTGAAGCCCTGTGCAAACATTTCAGATGTGGAGTAATGTCTCAAGCACCTCCAGTGCTTACACACAAACAGGTGACATCACACCTGACTGACTATGCCAGCTGGAAAATACTTATAAAGTGGGGCTGTGTGTACAATAATGTTAATATACAGATTTTTCTCACCTTAATGTTAATCCCAGGAAGAGCAGCACTTGTGTGTCAGGTGTCAATGTCTTTAAGTAGTGTAGCCCTGTCAGTTTTGTCCCGTGGAACAAGTTTGCAGCAGGGAGAGCAAAATCCAGCCCAGGAATGTGTCTGAGTGAAGTCTGTGCCCCCAGGGAGGTGTGTGGGCTCCTGCAAAGGGGAATAATGTGGGGCAGCATCCTGGGGAACAGAAGAGTGGCAATGCTGATATAGAAACCACAGGCCTGTCCAGCCTCTGTGTCCATCTGTGGGCAGTAAGAGATGCTTTGAGAAGATCCTAATCAAAACAGGCAGAGTGTACAGATGCAAAATCCTCCCTGGAATTCTGAATCCTTCAGGAAAGTGTCCAGTTGCTCTGAAGTCACAGAGTCAGTTTTAAAATCTTTATCCCAGTTAGTCACCCAACAACAGTATCTACTTTGTAACCAATAAATAGGCATCACTGGCCTACTCATGACCTTCTCAGGAGGGTAGTGGAACATTATTCTCATCTCTGGGTTCATCTTTTGGTTTGAGACCTACAAACAATTAATAATATTTTGCCCCAGAACTTTGGGGTTGGTATTTCTCCATTCACCATCAGACATGGGACCAATCTAATTCTTGAATGCTTAAAAAAAAAAAAAAAAAAAAAAGCAGTATTTTGTATTTCTTTATGTGTGAAAGGCCAAGTGTCTAAAAACTGTGGAAAGATTTCAAAGTTTTCTTTTCGGTCTCTTTTTTGACCTTACTCATTCACCATTTTACACCCAAATAATGTCATAAAATGCTGCCTCAAAATCTCTGAGTCCTAAATATGTCCTGTGCATAGTAGCACATCTGTTGCTGTTGCTTTTATGTTGCCTTTCAGAAGGTGGAGTTTTATCTGCTTCAGATGTTTTCACTTTAGAACCTTCCACCTTATGTCCCTTTTCCCCATCCTTCCTGACATAAGTGAAGGGAAAGGGTAAGGCAGCTCTGGATCTCTTTGGAAATACTTTGGCTTTCACCATTTCTAGTGGATAAACTAGCAGCAGCAAATGCAGTATGGTTTAGCACTTGATTAAACCCCCTAATTTTAGACAGCAAAATATTCTGAGGTTTCTGGTAAACTTTTGAGTAATTGTGCATCATTATGAGAGCTCAAAATTACTCTTGGTCTGTAGTTTGTGCTGAATTTGTAGCATTGTTTTGCTCTCCCCTGACACTCAGCAATAAAATCCTCTGCATAGCTACAGTTGCAATGTATCTTCATTGCCACTTATTCTGAATTAACTAACAATTAATGCATATGTCATGTTTTTAGAGTCAGGTAGTAGCTTTTTCTGCCCTCACACCATATTCTATAGAAGGTTTCCTGGTTTGGTCATTTTTTTGTTTGTTTGTGGGTTTTTTGTTTGTTTGTTTTTGTTGTTTTTGTTTTTATTTCCCTGTAAATTATCATTTGGCAAATGGTCTGTCAATGGTCTTTCCCCAATCAAATTTTAGGAAAAGTTTGCCTGAGTGTGCCACAGCATTTAGTAATCAAATATGTATAAATAAATTATTCTTCCATTTATTTTGTAATTTGTGGAATTGTGACCTAGTAGATGATGTACAGATTTTGTTACCCATGTTTAGATGGCTTCAAAGTAACATATTTAAATAATTAACCCACAATTTTAATTGAGAGTAATTGATTAAGATCTAAACATTTGGTAGGAAAATATTCTAAGAAATATTTAATTGCTATCCACAGGCATGCATGTGTAGCTTCCCTGCAAGGAAACCCAAGCAGGCAACTGTAGAGATGGCTCATTTTCCTTTTCCTCTCCTTTCTTTTCCTATGTGTTGGTGAGGAGCAGGATTCTTCTAAGCAGTTTCAATTTCCAGGTTGTTTAATTCTGGAATGTTGAACAAGCTCAGGATTTTACTAAGCTGATTTGACTTTTGCTTCAGTGCTATTCAACAGAAGTTGTTGCCCTGCACAAGCATTATAAATGTGAAAATAAAAGACATCAGGGAAGTTGTGTTTTATGTTTGCTTTGTTGAAAGTTGTTTAATTCTTAGATGTTCCTGGATCAGTGCTACTTCTTGGACTCCCCATCTCTGTGTTACTGTGACTTTGTCTTCATTTAGTTAAGCTAAATCTGGATGATCTAGCTAAAAGTTGAAATATTTAGTGCTAACCAGAGTTGGTCCTGTGTGTGTCTGGAATCTCCTGGCTGGTTGCTCCAGTGTGTTCTGCAAATGAGAGTCCTTGGAGAATGAAGCAGGAATATGTAAATACCATTTTCCAGTGGCTACCCAAGCTGTCCAATGCTTCTGGGTGCCTTGCTTTATTGTGCTGCATTTGTTTCACAAATCCTTCTGCATCCTGGCAGAATTCCTGTATCTGAAAGGTAAACCTCAGACAGCAATGAGAAAAAAAGAAAATCCCCAGATAAAGTCAGAGCTGTACAAAGACTGTGGACTCTGCTCAAAGTGTTCTTGCTTAGTTAGAGAACAGGAGGGTCAAGAGACCACTGCCACAGATTTTCACTGCTTGATTTCCTCCAAGAAAACAGTGTCTTGTCCCAGCTGTTGGTAGGACTTGGATTGATACACATGAGTTAAGGACGGCCTAACTCTGCTTACGTCTGTGTGTGCTCAGTCAGCATTCCTTACATCCCATTCTGAGGCAGGACATGCATTTCTACAGCCTTGGCTGAGGGCAGGGAAGGAGTTAATTTCTGTGGAGTACACACACTACTGCAGTTGGGTTTAGAGATTCCCCAAGGCAGCTTCCTAAAGGGAAGGGTAGGTTCTTTGCTTAGAATAATTTGTACCATTCAAACACCAGGCAAAAATCACCCCAAACTTCCCAGTTCAGCAGCATCAGCAGTTTCCAGAGGTTCTGTTGGTCACATCAAAATCTACGTCCTTGTCTTGTTTGCATGGAGGCAAATTGTGTGCTCTATTTTTGTCCAAGAGCTTGCAATGCTTAATAGGAGACCAGTAAGGAGAATAATGTTTTTCCATTCAGCTGTCCCTTGGCTCTTTTTGTTTTCATTTGACAAGAAACAAAACAGAAATATGTTGGTGGGGGTTTTTTTGGTGGTTTTTTTTTTTTTTTTTGGTGGGTTTTTTGTTTGTTTGTTTGTTTGTTTGTGTTCTGAGTGTAGCAGCATTTCTCTATATTAAGCAGCTGGTTAGAACTTGTACAAACACAGTGACTCTTTTACACAGAGCATTTTACCCTTATTGCTTAAGGTGCAAGTCAGTTGTATTCGACCTCAATGACAGTAAGAAGAAACAAAAAATGTATTAATTGAATAAAATGCTTGAATATAATTAAATAATTTTATAAGCTAGAAGTTTAATTAGTTAAAACCACTATGTAAAATGTCATGATATAATGGCATTTGTTATCTCCTCAGAGTTCCCTCAAGGCTCTTCCAGAGAGTCTTTTCCCAGATACACTCTAAGCAATTTTTTGTAGATGACTCCAAGCCAAACTCTTCTCCAAACTCAGAAAACCTTGTGGCTGTTGGTTGTTTAGATCTTAAAAATTTCCACTTTGAAAATTTTCAGCTCTGTGCAGATGGTTTACAAAAAAATCTAAAGGAGGATGTAGAGAAGTAAAATCCTTATTGGCTGATTTTGTAAAACTGTGTACAATTAGAAAAAAGCATTTTAAAAAAAGTAGGCCTTTGAAATAGGTGATGTGTCTTTTACAAAATGAAGTCCCAGTCCACTCTTCAGAGTGGAGATTTGCTCTTCCCCACAGCTCAGTGCCCATAAAATACACTGTTCAGTGTGCTTAAAAGAAAGAAAAGAAAAGCACTTCTAGGTGTGAAAAAGAAATGGTTTCCCAGGGGTTAGACAAGTCCAGCATAATTTACCTTCTGAAGGTGCACAGGGACCTCGAGCACTGCAGGAGCAGAGGGGCAGCAGTGGAAGATGTGCTGTGGCTGCACTGCTCAGCTCTGCTCACACCTCCCAGTACTGAGCCACTTCCAGGAATTCCACTTCCAGGGAATCTTGCACAGCCCAAGCTGCCCTGGACTTCCATCTTTTATGCAATCAGTCAAGAGAAGTAGCCAAGGCCTTAAACCACTCCTTTCCATCAGCCATGGGAGTGCTTTGGAGTCAGGACACTGTGCTGGGCTGATTATTGCTTCCCTATGTTTAAACACACCCAAGGAGCCTATAAATATTGGAACAAGTATAAGTGGTGTGTCTGAACTGCTGATTTCACTTTTCAGGGTGAGCAGGGTTCCTGTAGAGTTGTTTTTGTCCTTTTCAACCATTTGTAAGCAGCAGGATTGGACTGGCTTTGATGTAGCCTGCATGCAGATCAAACCACATGCTTGGTCCAGAGAGTGTTTGTTTGTCTGATGAGGGGAGGCTTATTTTTTCAGATATCTGTGTGGGTTTTTTTTATTTTTATTTTTATTTTTCTCTACTGAGGTGAGCAGATAGCTTAAATCTCAGCCTATTATAAATTGTCATGGGTGTTAGCCATCAAGACCTATGTGGGGGGTTATTTTGTAAACAAACTTGCAAATTTAAATAGTAAATTCCACTAGGAAAGTAAAACAAAAAAAAAAAAATTTTTTTTTTTGCCTCAGTTTTCCTGGAACTACAGTTGTGTCTGTGTGGTATCACTTTCTAAACCTAATTTCAAGTGTAACGCCATAGAGAATGCTCATAGACATTGTTCTGAAGTGATTTATCCTCTAAATCACGGCTGTCTTACTGCCTGCCTTCATCTGAGCCTAAAAGTATAAATGAACTCCAAGGCTTTGATCTGGAAGGTTCAAAACTCAAAGGAGATTTTCCAGGGCTTTGAAGTTGAGCTCTAGAGGGGACAATGCACTGTGCACTTATTCACTGGGGGAGTGCTGTCATCAGACAGCCAAGACTTCACCAGTGTAAATTCATTACAGTGTTTGATGTAGCATTATTACATTAGTATTCATTTTGGTTTAGAGTCAGAATACAGGGGGGGGAAAGGAGAGCCTCTTTTGCTGTTTGACTCAATTTTTAAATTAATATATTAATTTATGACAGAATTTTTTTTTAAAGTGTCTCCTGGTATCACTCTTTCCATTAAATAAACTTCTGAGAAACTGTTCAGAGAGATTCTTACCTCTCTCAGCAGTTGTCACTAAATGACTGCAGGCAAGGATAAATTGATGTAGGGTTTTAATAGGGGTTGCAGGAGGTACAAGGAGCTTTGCTGAGCACAACTTCACTTAAATCAGCAGGCATAAAAAGGTATCTCTGGATCTGAAAATATCAGAATATCAGAGTAGGATACAAAAATAAAGAGCACTATGTCAGTGCTCCCTGACAACTTGATAAACATGTTTTGGTTATTCTGTAAAGAAAAATAAAGTGTTTAAGTTTTTGGTCTCTGCCTTTTCAGTTGAGCTGTGTGGCACTTCACTGGTAAAAAAAATATTTGATTAAATCCACTCTCTTTTGTGACGTGGACCAGATTAAAATAGAAGCTTTTGCAGATAAAAGGCTTGTAGGTTTATCCTTTCTGCTACCTGCTCCTGAAGAGCTGCAAACCTCTTTCTGTAATTTCATGGTCCTTTTGTTGGGAATGAGTATCATGAGGCTGGGGACAATGGCATGCTGGGACTGGCTGTTTCAATAAAGACTGGATTATGATGAGGAGGATTTTCCCCCCCTTTGCTGTCCTTGTCAATTGGGATGATAACTAAACCAAGTCAGCTGGCACATTCATCTTGATATTTCAATTGACACTGACTTTGTCTCACTCCTTCTTCAGAAGTTAGCTGTTCTCCATCATTTATATCTGGCAAGTACTCACATCATGAAAATCATAGATTTTTACTCTTAGTTCACGCAATGATTAAAAAGTTTGCCTGGGCTAATTTAGAGATCATTATTCCTTATTCTGGAACAGATTCCTGTTTTTTTACATGCAATAGTTTCCCAGGCTTTTTTTATCCTTCCTTGCCAATTTTCTGCTTGCTCCCAGGTGCAGTATAGTCTAATGGGTAAATACAATTCTTTAGTTCCTGATGCTTAAAGATTTGTATTGTAGCCATGATGCTCCTACTTGAGAAGTGAGCTGGATCCTTGGCTGGCTTCTGCTACTGACCTTAATTGGAGCAATGGGTTGCCAGCCCTCACCAGAAAATAGAAGTGCTTTTGAGAGTCTATGGTGCATTTTCCTGCCACTTCAAGGACACATGAAAACCAAGGAGGAAGAATATTATTTCTGTCTGGTATTTCTTTCCTTTATTTGCAACTTTGCTTACCTGTCCCACAGAGTGAATTTAAACCTTATTGCCACTGTATTAGCTGTAATTCCTTACATATCTTACAACAATAACACAATCAGTGGACACTGATGTGACCAGATTAAGAAATCAGCTACTAGTGAGTAGGTGCTTAAGCATGACAATTTTGTAAAAATATTATCTCATTGCAGCACTTTCTGAGCATGCAAATGGATTTGTTTCCAGAAGTTAAAAAGGAGGATGCATCCTAGCATCCTTTAGCCCACAAATCTAGACTAGATCTAGCCAGAGATAGAAACCAAACATGCCCATAATACCTGTCAGTTCCCCTGCAGAAAATCTCTTTACAAAGCTAATCCTTTTTTGCTTCCCTATGTGCTGAGGTAATACAATGCACTGTAGTGGGATGTAGAACACTTTTCCTAACATCTTCATCACTGGAAGTGATTGAATTTTCAGTTTAACCTGTTTGTGGCCTGAAATTTATAATGCTGAGGAGAGCCCAAGGAAAGGTTTCCTCAGCATTTTTCAGGACTTTGATGTTGCTTAGAACACTGGATCTGATGCAGAATATTGGTGTAAAAGTTAATATTCCTTCAAAAATACTACCTGTGGCACGCTATTTTATTTTAGCAGTGGTGAAATCTGGGAAAGACCTGTCTGTGCTAATCACACACTGTGTCCCCACCAGTGTTCATCACTCTGTTCTTACTCAGCTGATGATAATTGAGTGATAAGTGGCCTCATGGATGGAAATTTTGTTTTGTTTCAGTTTTCTTGGCTTTCTCCAAGTTTAACTGTGTCTGTATACAATGTTTGTAATAGATTCCATCAGCACTGCATCTAGAACTTTTAGCCTAATACTAGTTTTGAGAAATAGCAAAAAAAAAAAAAAAAAAAAAAAAAAAAAAAAAAAAAAAAAGCTGTCAAAGCCCTGCCTCCTTGTCCTGGTTCAGCAACCACAAACCTGTAACTGTGTGGATAAACATCCAGGATATTATTATCATATGTTGATATGTAATAGAATACTCTTTTTAAAGAATTTGCTATCTGTCTTCTGTATTCCTCTGGCTAGGAAGGAGGGATGCTTACAGTGCTGTATTTTATTTTCCCCAGGTTGTGAGTAAAAATTAAAATTGGGACTGGACCACTGTGGGAGATCACTGTTGTTTAAGGCAGATGTACTGTATTCCTCTGGCAATAGTGAGAAAAACAAAGATAATTTAAGAAAACAAAATAAAATTTTGTAAGAGAGGCTGTTTTAAATCATACCTCAGGAACTTGGCTGTTGATTTGAGGATGAATATGTTGATTTGGGAGCAAATTAGAGAAAAGTTTAACAGTGAGATTGGCTGACTGTCTTGCTAAAGGTTGAGTTCTAAAGGCTAGAAAGACTTACAGCATTTAGTTGAATATAAAGGATAACCTTAACGAGCACTGGTCATATTTTCAGAAATAAATTGCACAGCATTTTTTGCATAGTAGTGATTAATATTGTTTATTTTGCAATAACACTCAGCTATCTCCTCCAAAGATTAGGTGCCACTGCACAGAATGTTTCTTTCCCCCCAGATCTCCAAGGATCTTTCCTGGATAGGGCCTGCATATGGAGTTAATCACAGGGATGTTAAGTAATGATAAGATTAATATTCTGGTTGAAACACAGAGAATATTTTCCAAACTCTGCCCTTTTTATTTTGTACTTCAAGGTGCAAATCACCTCTACAGAGTTGTACTTGTAATTTCTATCAAATTTCAAAGTCTGCTAATTGTGACCCATGGATAAGCCAACCTGGATGAGTTTCCTTTGCAGGCATTCTCACATTAAACCTACTGCTACTTCTCTATGAGTCAATTCAGGAAAGCTTGACCATTTTGCTGCAAAAGTATAAATAAATTGAAGGGCTGAGGAGATTCCTCTGTGCTAAGCTTGGCATTTCTTCATAAGTGTAAGTAGTGATTGATGTTTCACTCCTTGCTCAGGCAATACCCTGCAGTTCCTGAATGAGAAAGGCTGAGCTAACTTCTTAATTTACTGCTTAAATTTGGAAGTCAATTTCCAACAATTGTGAAAACATTTCCTTATGTAACTCACCAGCTTTTAGGTATCAAGAGAAAATTTTTCACTAATTTACATGAAAAAAAAATCCAGAAAGTTGCAAGTAAAATATTATTATTATAATAAAGGATTTATTTTTCTAATCCATTTCTGGCTCAGGGTTGGGCTCTTACTTGGGCTCTTACATAGCAAAACAGCTCTTCCAGTTTTTGACTCAGCTACTTGAGGAGGAAGTTGAAAACCACCAGGAAACTCTGGAAGTTTTTATTCTGAGATGATCTGTTTCCTCCCTCTTTCCCCTGTCTGCTTCAGAGTAATAGAAGAAAGAACAAATGTTCAGTTAAAGAAAATACTTCAGAAACAAAGTGAAGCTTGAAATAGCTCTTGAGATCTCCTGTAATAGCTAATTCTATTACATTCTTTTGATGCAATGTGTGTGGTTGAAGGGTTGAACTCACACCATGATAAATCAAGTGACTTACATTTAGAGTAATGAAATCAAAATTATTGTTTTAAGCCAATACAGATGGAATAATTTAAATATTTTGATTGCTTTAATTGAAGGATTTTAACTAAGAAAGTTGCAGGTGTCTGTGCTTTGAAAACTGTACTATAAACTTCAAACCAAAATTTTATCACTATTTTTGATGAATTCTGTGACAGTGAAGCACACATTAAATATATGCTGCATATTTCACAGTGATAGTAAATATTTCCTTTAAATAGAAGTGTCCTGAACTTCCATATGTAAGAATATATTTCCATGGGAGCCCCACTTACAGTTGCTTTTTGGCAAAATACCTTGTTTATATTAGAGCAGCAAATTCTCTAATCTCATCACAACCGAACTGGCCAAACACAGCTTATTTTACCAAAAAAGTGGAAATACACTATCAACTTGAAATGCCTTGGTTATATCTTACTATCACTTTAATTTTTATGATAGGCTTTTATAACCCCCTTGACTTCAGGTTTCAGTTTCTCTCATTAGTTTTTTGCCTCTCTGATCCAACCTAAGTTTATAATCTATGAATCAGCTGCCAAATGAGTACTGTTGTAATTTGTTTTTAGAGAGACATTAATAGGGAAATGCTGTCTACTACAGAGATACATCATTAGTTGATAAGGAATTAACTACAGCAGCCTTAAGATGTTAAAACACTGACTAATAAGTTGTTAAATAATTCAAGCATTGTCCTCTTTGAAGAACTTTCAGTCCATTAAATTCCATGTATAGTTAATTTATCCCATTCGGCCTATATTAAAATGTCAGTTTTACACTGAATTCTGAGGTCATGGTAGTGTGTGACCTTCTTGGGAAACAACAATGGAAGCGATTCAGGATAAACAAGTGTGGAAAACGCCATTTGGTGGATTTTAAGTTCTCTGTATTTTCAGTAGGTTTTATGAATGAAGAGTGCTGTCCATTTAAAAGAGCTTTTATTAGGTCTGCAAGGCCACAGATTTGATATGGCATTCCTGGAGTTATTGTTAGGCACTTGCTTGGCATTTCTGAGGAGCTGGGAAGTGTGAAAAGTTCCCTGGATGCTCTCACTCTGCTTGGATGTGAATCACAGCCATGCCAAGCTGCTCTTCTCCCATCTGGAAGCTAAATACAGCATTTGTAAGGCAGGAATGAGATGAGTGTTTCAGTCAGCCCCTTCTCCTGTGATTTAAAAAGCTCTCAAGTGTGTTGTAGAGGAGAAGTGCAGCTTCTGGAGTGTTTTAAAATCATCTACAGCAAATACTGTGGTGTGAGGGGAGGGAGAGGAACATGGGGCAAGAGGCTGAAACCAAGAGCCATCAATCACACCCTGCACTTCAGAGACAATTATTTTTTTTCTTTTTTTTTGGGGCAATAGAGTTGGTTCTACAGTAAACCAGTTGTGGAGGTGAGTTTAAAGTGCATGAAGATTGAGACCTACAAATCTGCCTCTGTGCCACGGGGTCAAAGGGGCCCTTATCCCACAGGCAGAGCTGCAGAGCATCCCCTAAACACAGGAATGTGCCATGGCATGGGGGTATTGTCACATGGAGGGGATGGCACAGGAACTAAACCCTCCTCAGGCCTCCTCAAGGGAGCTGGGAAGGAATACCTGAAGTGGAGAAGTGTCCTCTCTAAAAGCATGAGCATTCAACACACTTCTCCTTTTTTTCAAAGCAGTATCTCAGGTTGTTTTCTCTGACCTGCAAATTTATGTGGCTTGAAAAAGTTAATAAATTGGCCTGGCCACAGCTCCTGGCCAGTGGAGACACCCACAGAGGTTTGAATCCAATTTGATTTTCAAGAACAAATTAATTGACAATAGGACTAGCAGATAGTAAGAATAACGAATGAAATTTCAATGCAAAAAATCATAAACCTAGATATTATCAAATATCTAAGTCCCTTTGCAGTGGTCCAGTGTAAATGAGTGCTGTATTCTGTAGGCAGCGATTGAAATGCACCTGGTTGCATTTTAAGCATTCATTTTATATTATCATTTTTGTTGGTGATAATAGTTTGTAGTCAATGCTCAAATTTTGGGACTCGTCCCTTATGATTCATAAATTAAATGTTGTAACAAATGTGTATACATATTTTACATATCTATATATACACTCTGTTCCCCCCAGTTGGTACAAAGCATACTTTGAATTAGATTGCTAAAAACTGAAAATATTTAGGCACCAGGTAAAGCAGTTATGCTCACAGCAGGAACCATCAGCAGAGAAGGGGTGTGTGTAAACCAGTACACGAAACACATCAGGGAAGAATGGCTTCTGGCACTCATAACAGTCTTGCCTAAATGTGTTATACAGAGATAGATTTAATAACAAAAATTATTAATTATGAACATACATTGTATGTAATAATGTAATTATAAACTGGGTGGAAATGTTTGATGTTGTTAATGGAGTTATTTTCTGAAATTTCCCCCTTTTTGTGCAGCTTTCTGTGTGAGCCATAATCAGGGTAGAAAGGTTTAGCTGAAAGTGAGGGTACAGCCCTGTCCCACTTACCCATAAATTCAAAAATTATCTCATGAAAAAGTATAATATCTGTATAATAATATCTTTTCTGCTTTGTAGTGGATGTAATTCCCATCAGATTTTTGTGAATGGAGAGGTGTGAGGAGGGATATGCTTTCTTCTGTATTGTGTAAGATACAAAAAACACTCACAGGAGGGAACAAGCAACTTTAATAATCCTGCATCAGGGAGACAGAATGTAGCAGATCAAAAAATCTTGAAAATTGCCATCTGCTAAATCTTTGACTCTGAAGGAACAAAATGTCCACAGCTTTAAATCTTAGTTTAGTAGAAACAGTGTTTAGAACTGGAAGGCTGGTATAAACATGACAAATGTTATGAAATGGCAGCAGAATCTTATCAGACAAATCAATTTACATTCAATTCAGGAATTATAAACCAGTGATTCTTTCTGTGTTTTAAGGGGTTTTCTGTGTGCAACAGTTCTCAAGCACCAAGTCTGTTTTCGAATCCTAGCCCTGAATGCAAGCAAATGGGGAAAATGAGTCAAGGAGAAAACTCAGCAAAGGGAGGAAATGGCTTATGATGAATTTACTGGCAGTTCTGTGTACATCCTAGTGGGAAAGCAGAAAATATAAACAAGTGTCTTATTTGGTCTGGGCAGGTTTGGTAATACAATGTAGGCATTTATTGGAAACAAACCCACAATGTAATGGAATGCCATGTTTTAGTTGGTTTTGGGTTGTTTTATTTTTTTTACAAACCCCAAGCCTTCTTAATCAGCTGGTTGTCATATATATATTTCTAGATAAGTAGTACTCCAGGAATAAGAGGTGACTGTAGTTTTGCAAAAGCTTAAGCATTAAGATTTTATTCCTTTAATTGAAAATGTTGCTGTATCACAGTTACACCACCTGTTGAGATCAGCTAAGGTGGAAGCCTGTGGCCTCTGTCATTGTACCAGGGCTTGTGGTGCTGGACTTTTGGGGTAAGGCTAGGGGGGCATGTTCTGATTTTAGTGGAAATTCTTATCTTTCTTAACAATCTTTTAATAAATGCACCTTAAGATTATAGGGGCTTGTTTTTCCCCTTTCCTTTTGTGTTTTTAAAGAAGCTGGGGCTTGTGGGTCTTTGTCCTGCCTAACACTTGTGTTTGAGAGCCAAATAGATGAGGTCAGGAGGGGAGGAGTGCAGGGGGCTACTGCAG
Source organism: Aegithalos caudatus (assembly GCA_013389925.1). Classification (NCBI taxonomy): domain Eukaryota; kingdom Metazoa; phylum Chordata; class Aves; order Passeriformes; family Aegithalidae; genus Aegithalos; species Aegithalos caudatus. The sequence goes on along the minus strand of WEIU01023612.1, from coordinate 1,669,533 downwards.
GTTTGGAAAACTGAAAGTTTGCTCAAAATGCAGCAACTTTGGGTGGTCTTCTCTGGATGACACATGGGAATAAGAATTTGAAATGTGACTCATTTTCAAATCAGTAAAAGGGGAAAGAAGGTGGCTCCACTTAATAAGTATTCTCAAGTTTTTCATTTTCAAAAGCAGCAGACAAGATTTTAATTTGCAGCAGATTCCTCTTTATAGGAGCACCAGTCCAACACAATGTTCTGAGCTAAGGTTAAGCAGCTTGAAATAGTTAATTTTACAAAGCAGAGAAGTAATAACACTTTTCCTTGGCCTTTTCCAGGTTATTCCTTCTCTTTCATCTACTGAATAATGCACGAGGCTCTCAGAGATTTGCACCTATGGAATAGAATTTTTTAATCATTTTATATACAGTCCATTTTATATTTTGAGAGTGAGTCTTTGCTTTTTTACCTGCTTTTAGATGCAGGAAAATCAAGTGTAAATTTGAAGCAATTTGAATTAACTTTGTGATTTTAGTTATTGTTAGTTGTACATAGTATATGAAAAATGTGGTGATAATGAATTTATATAAGTCTGGAAAGTCATTGAATTTTGAATAAAGATCCCAAACCCTTTGGGTTAAACTCTGATGTAGAAGAATACATTTATTTTCAACTAGACTCAATCTGGAATAATTACCCACAATAAAAATGCTAAAGATGAGTTTTCCAAAAGGTAAGGAACCTACTCATTTTCCTATAGAACGAGAAAAAAGCAGAACCCACTTTTGATTTGACAGCTCAAAACATTCCTGCAGTAGGACCTGGTTTCAGGAAAAAAAGTTGATGAATACTTAAAATCAGTCATGAGAAAACAGAAAAGTTGGGGAGGAGTGTGTTTTCCTTCTTAAAAATGTTTAAAATCTGTTTACAAGGAGGAAAAACTATTTAAAGGATTTGCACACAAGTGATAGAGGTATTTTCAAGTCAAATGGGCAAAAGCTAACTCAAACATAGGGAAGTGAATCGATATTCTAGAAATGTCATGAATGCTGAAGCAGGTCACTCAGGGAGCACTAATCAAGGCTGGGAGCATATTACAAAGCAGTAGGAGTGAAATGAGATTACATTCAGTTCATAGTGGTCATACCAAAACCAACACTTGACACTTGCTGCAATTACTCATCTGTGCCACTTCTTACAAATGCTTCTGATATAATAGAATCACATCAATTTGGGGGTACAGGACATATCCTCCCAAAGGAGGCCTTTCTTGATTTTTGCAGCCATTTCCTAGGTTAAGTGTACCTTGAATATATAACTTTAAACTCAATCCAACAGTGTTGTTGGAAGCTGTTTTCCAACAGAATGTTCTGGGTTGATTCTCTCTCCCAGCTGGCAATCATATGGTGCAGGTCACCCCCTCTACCACCCTTATTCTTTCTTCATTTTATTGCAACCAAGATTGCATATTCTTAGAGTAGTTAGAGTGCGGCTATTTTCTTGGCTTCTCCTACAAGCACTTTTTATTGTTTAGCCTTATCCTCTCCCAAAACCCAGCTCCAATAAAGAAGAAACATTNAAAAAAAAAAAAGTGAGGGAATGTGTGCCTGACAGATCAGAGATCATCTGTGCACAAGCAACTCCTCTCAAGTTGTTGGCTGGAACATTTACTGTGCTTAATCCTTAAAAATTATTTCACTTTGCATGTCCTTAGGCATGGAAACGCGTGGTGGGGAGTAGCAGGTAGGAGTCAGGGAACAAAGCAAATACAGGACTTGGTGCGCCAGACATCAAGGGTTCAAAAGGACAAAGGCATCCAGAGCAGCCCTTTCCAAATGTGTGGATTAAATTTCGATGCCACTAATTTTGATTTGCCTACTCAGTTTTAAAATTTCCACATTGCAGCAGAACTTTGAAGGTAGAGCTCAGGCACAGTTCAGACCTGTTCTCCATTCCCCCTTTTGCAAACATAGAATTCAACCAGAGAATTTGACACTAAAGCAAAGTGAATGAAGTTTCAGGAGTTCACCTTCCTCTTTTAAGAAAGATGTTCAATACTTCTTTTAAATTGTTCTTCTATTCGTTGTATGGTTGGGCAAAACTTCAGGCATTGCAGAACTTCAGACTAAGTCTGTATTCTTATAAGCTGGGAGAAATATATTCTTCCACAAATAGCAGTCCTAAATCCTTTAAAAAAACCCCTCTGTATATCTGTTTAACTTGGCCAGTCTTTTTTTTTTTTTTTTTTTTTTTTTTTTTTTTTTTTTTTTTTTTTTTTTTTTTTTTTTTTTTTTTTTTTTTTTTTNAGTGTATTGCATTTGAGGCACATGACTGGGAAATTAAGGCTGCCTCATAGTCTAAATGCACAAAAAGAAAGACTTAGGATGGTGCAATAAACTTAACTGTGATGTTTTCTGATATTTTACTGTTAAGTTCTCTGGTAAAATTCTGGGTTTGCTAAAGGGAGAATGAACAAAGGGGTCTGAACAAAGAGTCTGAAGTCTGCCTTCAAAGTTCAGCTGCAATGTGGAAATTTTAAAACTGAGTGTGCAAATCAAAATTAAGCCCCAAAGATGAGGGCCATGGTCTGCTCCTTCGCTTGAGGCTATTTTCACATTAGATAAATAATTTCAAATATGTGCTATTTAAGTCAAAATGGCTGAGAATTAAGTTCATTGGTGCTATAGAAAATGTCAAATTGAGGGTTTTCAGAACTAAGGTAATTGTGATTTCAGCCAACTCTCAACTGTAGCAATTTGATGTTAAATTTATCTGTGGCACAGTTACGTCACATACCAATAGATGAATGTAGCCAGCATCCCAGCTGGATGAAAGGGGGACCTGTGTCAAGAGAGAAGAGTGATGGTTTATTTTTTTCCTGCTATATCTGTTTAAATTTTATGTTGTTTATTTTTGTGTTATTTTTTCCCCTGAAAAGAAGAAATTGAATTTTCATTTTAAGCTGATTCAAATAAGCATCCAAGCTTTTACTGACACACTAGCCTGATGCACATTAAACATTTGTAACTCTGGATTTGAGCTTACAAATAACAACTTAAATGGTTTTTATTTAACTTTTGTATTTAAGTATGTTCAAATTTTATTAATTTCATTCAATTCACTTTTCTTAAACCAATGCACTATGTAAGGTGAAGGTTCCTGGTTATGAGGGTGATTTGAAGTTTAAGCTCATTTTTAATATCAATGCCCTCAGTTTTGAACTCTGTTTCCCCCTAGCATTTATGACACAAAAAATGCTGACTAATACAACTCATTTTGGGGAGAAATGTTGTGAATAATTAAACCCTCTTTTTCTTCAGCTTGCTTGGTTTTTTTACATTACTTGTATTTTTTGTCTGGCTCCTGGACAAGCAGTGAATTTGTTTGACTGGGGTAGTCTGTGATTTGCTGCCCTACAAAAAAAAAAAAATTTAAAAATCTGGTCTCACAAAACAAAAGTGTGTCTACATACATATTGGTTCAAAAAATAGGCTATGATTTCATCTTTGCTGTCAGCAAAATGAAAGGTCTTTGTGGCCAGCCGAGTGCACGTGACAGCTCTGTCACTAAAACAGAATAACCATGGACAAAGGGGAAGATGTTTGAAAAATGAAACTTCATGGTCAAGTACCAATTAGGAACACTTTGTCTGTGATTTTCTGTGCTCTTTATGTAGATAGGGATTTCCAGCTTTAAGAATGAAGCTGTCCGCTAGAATTCAGATTTTGCTATTAGAGGTGGCTGTTTTTGTTACAGCTTTCATGCTAAAGTAACAGTTTTTATTTTAAGCATGATATGATGACACTAGTGAACTGTGGGTTTGCCTTTCCTACCCCTACTTCTTTAATCAGAAAAAATTGTTTCCTGGGGATTCGGTGTTTTAGTTGAGCATGGAATGCAGAAATTCATTTCCACAGTTGCAGTTATTTTGCAATAGCACATTCGCCCTCTTTTTAAAAGTGACTGACTTTTACTTTCTTAAATTTTTAATTCTGAAACATTTGGACTCTGCTGCAAATGGGCAAAGGAATGCAGAGCAGTTATGCTATGTCAGTATGTGACTGCTCAAACATTTGTCATTCTTAAAAGTCCTTGTTTTTATTGAGAATACTTCAGAAAAGGCTTCCAGCAGACAAGTATATATTCATTTGTGAGACCATATGTATGGAGGGAGAGTGACCCCTTTAAAATACTAGTGCTAGCAGTGGCATAATAAATTGCCTATTTATTTTATCTCCTGGAAAAATAAATCCATCATTTTCTTGTGTATGCTCTAGGCCTTTGCTGAGTAAAGTGCAATGTGAATCTCATCCAGATTTCTGCCATCATTTCTGTACATTACATTGCATTTCTTTCATTACATTTCCATCAGATCTCAAATAACTCTACCAGGTCTTCACATGAGTTCTTTGAAATTCAGGCCACTTCCCTGTAGTGTTGTATATGACATCAGTTTAATTGAGGCAACGCAGTTAGAAATGCATGCCAGTGATAACAAATCCATTGTCCCTCCCTGTCAGTGCTAATTAGTTCTAGGGGTGGAAAAAACCTTTCATTCAAAGCTGAACTGCCCTGTTCCAAAAGCAGCAGTGAACAAATAGGAATCAGCATCCAGAAAAGTGAGTCAGGACTTTGTCCCAAGGGCCTCTTTCCTGGTGCCAGTGTGGCAAGAGCAGTGATGGTGAGTGGCTTTTACATCAGTGAGGGCAAACAGCTCTCTGAACTCAGACTGTTTCAGAGCCATCCAGGGAACAGCTCTGCTCTTCAGGAAAAGAGCCACTGGTTTGCTTTCAACAAGGGAAAATGGGAACTTCTCCTGATTTATCCCCACTTTGACATGACACTGTCTCCTGTGATGTAGATGAGCTGGGGAAATGTGACTTGGAGGAGAAGGGTTCTGCTGTGTGGGTCTGCAAAAGTGCTGGGGAAATCGTCCTTGGAGAGTAGGTTGCTGTGGGTAGGGCAGGTTGAATTAGATGGAAGTATTCTGAAAATGAGGAAAATTATCAAGAAAAAAAAAATTATTAGCAAGAAGTTTCCCTAGGCTCAAGTGCAGGAATGATAACGTACATAAGTAGAGGGTGGGGGACTGAACAGCTTTACAGAAAAGGGTACAGATGTTATTTTAGAACCAACACAGAGGATTAGGCAGCACTCTCTTTTCTCAAGAGAGCAAATACCACCTTGGGATGTATGAACAGGAATGCAACATTAAAGGCACAGGAAGTGATCCCCCAAAACCCTGAGGGAGCACTGTGTCCAGTCTGGAGTAACAGTGATTAAAGGTTCTAACTGAGAGCAATGAAGATGCTCAGCAAGCTGGACCTGTGAGGAACCTGTTTTCCTGCCTGGGGAATGGAAGCTTGACAATGACTCTGAGGGTCTGAGAATTCACACAAAACTTGTGTCAGGCGGTAGGAACAGATATAACCTAGACATCTTTACACCACCTCCCTGACAGGCAAGATTTAAAGTAGAGCATTTGCTAGAGCAACATGGATTTAGGAGAAATCTCGTGCAAACTTTCTGTCTCTAGGAGATGCTCTCAGACTGTATTGAAGGTGCTTGAGAGGCGGCTGAGTCAGGGTTATATCAGAAATGCCATTTGTTTAAAGTCTTCTGACTTAGGAAAGGGGACATTTCTGAGGCCCTAACCAGGTAGAGGGTGGGACAACACTACTACAAAACAAATATTGTTAATTGGAAGTGTAGTTGGATTTTTTTTTCTGCTTTATTGGATACTTTGTCTCCTTTTTAGAAATTATCAGTCACCTAGTTTTGAAATGAACGTTTTGAAATTTAATTCTATGCATGTGATACAATTTTATCATCTGGCATCTGTTAAACATGGCACTTGAACTGCCCTTGCCAGTTGTGTTTGATCTCCTTATTGCTCTGAGCACAGAAGAATAAAGGGGACCTCGAGGATATGAGAGAATTCAGTTTCCTTGTAAAATTACCAGATACTATTTTTTCCTGGGGTTGCAGAGCCACCCACCCACAGGAGCACATTGGGCACCCACAGGTGACAGAGGCAAACGCAGGTGACCCAGCAATATCTGAGTTTTATGTAGGGCTGCTTTTAGGCTTTTTCTCTTCCTTCATTTTAAAGACATTACCCAGTAATGTACTGGAGGAATCTCATCATGGTGACCCAGAAAAAGGCAAATTGTCCTGTTCCAAAGCCACGTAGGAGTTTGTCTAATAGAAATGCTTGAAATAAACCAGCCTGAAGTGGAGGGTTGTTTTTTTTTTCTCTTTTAAAGAAAAAGGTTGGCTGTGTATTTTCTCCAGTCTCTCATTCCTTGCCCTATTCCATTGCTGAACAGCTCCTCCTTTTTGTGTTTAGCTGCCACCTAACATTTTGACTCCTGAGCTTTTAATGATTACATTTTGACAGTTTTCACTGTATCCTCAGACATCTGGAAAATTCCTGGCTGGAAACTGTTTTTAAAATTCACTCTGCAGTTGAAAAAACTCTGATAGGAGCCAACAGCATCTTGCTTTTTCCCCCAGTAGGTGTTCATTGATTCAAATCTCTAGCTCAGTTCTGGTATTCCAGGTTTATTGTGGTTTTTCACTACAGCCCTACCTACTGCATGACAAATTGTTGGCTACCTGCAGAAAGGGCTGAAAAACTTCCAGCGAGTTTTCTGCCATGATGAATCTGTTTCTGCAGCCCTGTTTCTTCCTGAAATGTGCACGAAAATATCCACAAAGAAAATATTAATGCCAGCAGACTTCCTGCCTCTTGTGGCTAAGCAGGGGCAAACTATAACAGTCCAAGGTCAGACAAATAAGTGCCTTGAAGGACATGGGAATGCACATCTCATTACCTACAGTTTCCATACCTATATATATACATATATAAATGTATGTATTATTTTTTCCTTTGTTTTGGGAAGTTTTTTTTGTTTTTTTTTCCCTCCTCTCCTGGAAGCCAAAACACGGAGTCTATCCGGTCTCATTTTCTTGTGGGTGAGAATGTTGTTGTCAGCTCTTTTAGCCTTCCTTTCCCTGCTTGCCTCAGCTGAGGTATCAGATGTTTATTCACTGGTGCCCACTGTGCTCTTAGTTAAGAACATGTGTCCTGGCAGGGAAATCATTAGATTCAATAGTTTTTAATGTAGAAGTTCATTTATGTAGGAAAATTATTTCTATGTCATATGTTAATAATAAATGGTGTAGGGCAGGGGCTGTTTTATTTGGGTTTTGCCTGTTTGGTTGGTTCAGGGGGGTGTTAAGGGAACAGAAAAAAAGAAAAGCTAAACTTTTTTAAAAGAAACCAGTGGTTTTAGTTGACCAATATTCTTTGTGCTGTAGATGCTCTCTGTGTCACTTTTGATTCATTTCATTGTAGAAGATGAAATTAGCCCAGTCAGCACCATATTTCTTTGTTGTCTTTTGCTCACTGAAAATCATGATTTAGCAAGGAAGTATTTTTTCAGCTGCCAGGACATGAAGCTGCCTTTAGAAATAAAATCTCTTAATCTAGAAATTTGGATTTTCCATTAGAACACTTGTGTCTGTATTTCAGCTTCTGATCCTTTTCTGCTTGCACAACTAGATATAGTTTCTTATGGGTGTTTTATATATAACATCTTACTTCATTTACTCTTTAACCAGCAGAGCTGTCTGTGTCTTTTGTACCAATTAAGTCAGTTTTGATGTCACTGTGATTATTTGACTTTCTGTGCAGACTCAATAACCTTAGTTTGGCCTCCTTTGGGGAGACAGATGATAAATCTCTTTTGTCTTCTGAACATATGGCTAACTTGTTTCAAATCTCCCATTCTGGCTGTCAGTCAATCACTCTCCAGAGTTCCAGGTAGGGGTAACTCCTAATGACAGCATCCAGTCACAACTTCCTGGGGTGAAAGGCAAACTCTTTTTATTTTCTCATGTAGGAAAAACCAGGGTAAGCAGTCAGCTCCTACCTTTGCAGAAAACAGCCCCATTCTCTCTCTCCTTGCTCTGGGTGGCTGCAGCCCTGCACATAGATCAGCTCTGATGTCACACATTCAGCTTTTCCTTGTTTGGAAAAAAGAAGTTATCCTTTAGTAATATGGTCATCGAGTTCTAAGATGAAGATTTTAAGTGGTGTATTAAAATTTCTGATTTTCCTTTCATATATCACATGCATGATTCTAAGACACTATTCTGGGAAAGCTGTTCAATATATTACTCTTTGCTTCCTCTCTAATTTCATAACTTCTGATAATATTTAGATAACATTAGAGAAAATACGCATTTTGCACAGTCTGAGTTATGTTCTGAACCTCAACATGAGATAGCAACAGCAAATGAAATATATTTAAATTTATAGTGTACTGAAAAATATGGAGAATGTGTAATTAAGGATTATTTGGAGTGTTTGTGGCCACTGAAAAGCATTATCACGTGGGGACAGTGGTGTTACAAAACCTTCACTGAGATTTCAGTGTATGAAAAGATTATTGTTATGTATTGGGGGTTTATAAAGGGTTCCTATAGGCAAGGCTTATTCTTTTTAATCCATTTAGATCATATTCCACAACAAAAATGTGCTGACCTTGTACGTTAGCAGGCAAAGGGCTTAGCTGTTTATAAATTCAGGCTCCAGGCTCACCATTAATGAGTAAGCTAACCTCTAGCTAAACTCTTAATATTATTAATTTGCACAAGTAAAGAATAGGTGTTGAAACCTCTAAAAGAAGGGAAATGGAAAGTTCAGCTTGAGGCTTCAGTCCATTGCAGTCCTTAAGACTGCAGCACATGCGGTCAGATGTTCTGGTGGGAGAGGCTTTCTCCTCTTTATACATATACACATAACTGTGCTGTTGTACCTTCCCCTTACTGACAGAAACAAAGACAAATCCTGCTTTTTCTCAATCAGAACCTGAACTCAAATATTAAAAAAAAAAAAAAAAAAAAAAAAAAAAAAAAAAAAACAANNNAAAAAAATCCATTCCCCTCCCTGACACCCACCTTCCTTTCACTCATTCACATTTTGCCATGTCCCATCTCATCCCTCCCCAAGGTTTCTTGCTTCAGGCATATTCAGAATTTAATAATCTTTTATTGAGATATCTTTAAACTCCAAATGTGTGCACAGACTAGCAAGCTCATATCTTAATATGTTTTGGGGGTTTTTTTGAAACCAGTCACCAGATTTTTTACTTCTGTAAACTCTATCAGTCAATACCTTGTCCCTGGAAGTAAAGTCCCAGAGTAAATCCGTGAAGGGCTGCAAATGTGTGATATGTATTTCCTGGATAATAGTAAAGCTATTTTTATTCAGTGTAATGAAAGCTTATCCAAGCTTAGTTAATGCATTTGTTAATATTGCTGCATGAGCTCCCTGACACTGACAGGAATTGAAGGTTTCAGTTACGTGCACCACATAACTAAAATGTTGTGGTCAATGATCTCATCATCCAGCCATGGTTTAATTGCTCACTTGCCACTTTCTGATTTACATTCCAGTGTGGGGATGTTTCTTTCTAGAGCATTTTACTGATGTTGTTCCATAAGCCTTATCTCTCATTCCAGGGTTTTTTATGCTGGGATTGATTCTCCATCCTGAGTTGGTTGGACTGTTGAGGTTATCACTGAACCAAAGTTTTTCCCAGCACAGCTAGGTCTCTCTTTGTTTTCTATGGAACATCCTTCCACACCAAACAGCAATATACCTTAGGTTTTTCTGTGTATTTGGGGCATTTTTGTCAATACCTCCACACCTCAGCTGACACTTCCAATGGTACCCAGTGATATTAATTTCCTGCTGCTTCCACATCCCAAGGCCACCAAATGCTGTAGTAAGATGTCCTGGGAAAAGCAGGCTGCTACTCTTTTGCTGTTGCAAAAACTTTTTTCCTGATACAGTTCATTAAAACATTGGTATTTTTAAGCATCAGTTTAATGTTGAACAATGTACAGTAAAATCCCAAACTAAAGCTCACTGGGAAATGACCTGAATTCAGTTTGCTCAGTCAAAATGGCTTCACCTTCACTGTAAATGCTGGATACTGTGAAGATCTGCCTCTGTCCTTGACCTTCAGATGTGCTGACACCTTATTTAATGATCTAGTTTTGGCTTCTTGCTAGAGAACTGCCAGGAGCTCTTGGAACATTGAGTGTCAATCACACAGGGCAGCAGAACCTTTAGTCTTGTTTTCAAATGCATTAAGATAATACCATAGAGAGGTGCCAAGCTGGCAAAACAGATCTGTTTAGTAGAAGGTTGCTGAAAATGTTGGACCTCTTAGAATCGAGGATATTATTTGGAATAGCATCAGCAATTTGTATTTTTTCCCATATCCCAGCTCTCAGGGTGGAATGCCAATCCTGATGACACCATATTGGACCTGAGGGCCCTGGTATCTCAGCTTGTGAACATTCATGCATTTGGGCAAGGTTATCTTTGATTTGAAAATTTTCCTTTATGTGGTAGAGAGAAGAATAAACAGGAAGAGAAAAAGGAAAACATCTTCAGGGCCTGTATTAAAAGCTGGAAGGGGGGGAAAAAAACAAGCAAACAAGGCTTCCCACAGTTTTTAGAGATTTTTTAGACTGCTGTGGCCAAATTGGTCTGTTGGCAGAGAAAAGAAGGAAAAAACAATCATCTGCCACTTTTGAGTTTGGAGTAAATCCTACATATCAGAACTCTGGGGAACAGTGATCTCTAACGTCACTTCTACTCCAAAACATAACTTCATCAAGCTTCAGAAACCTTCACAGTTAGAAATAATGGAGTTTGCTTCAGCAGTGGCACAAACCTCCCAAATCTGCTATGAATAGAGAGTGCTGTGTGCCATCACTGCCTCTGAATGAGAAACAGTTTGGGATAAGATGTGGAGCAGTCAAGTGGCATCACTTCATGCCAAGTTTTAGTCCAGAGTGAACATTTATGGGCTCTGGGACAGTTCTGCCCCAGAGCAGCTGCCAGATTCTGAGGTTCAGTGCTGTTAGTGGGCTCCCAATACCATACAAATGTTTTCTTTTGTATGATTTATGGGCCTGTCTCTGCATCTTTTATTTTTCTGGGGCCTTGGGTAGGGAAGTGGAGTCTCGAGCATGCCAAGGTTCTCTGACTGACAACTATCTCACTGGAACCAGGAGAAGGGGGATTTGTTGGCTGCAGTACCCAGCTGACCAAGGAAAACAGCTCACAGTTGGCATTGACAAAGAAAAGTGTAGTAAATATATCACGAGGCCAAATCTGGAGAGCACTGACAGCTGAAGCCAAGCCTGGACACGTAAATGGTGCAGCAGTTTGGACCAGTACTTTTTTCCATCAGATAAAAGAATTTATATGAGGTAGAGTTGTTAATTTTCATGCTCTGTAAAAATAATCAGATCTTGGAAAGCTAGGCATTTTTAAGTGAAGTCATTGACAAAATGAAGTGCTTATTACTGAAGAAATGCATGCCAGGATTCCTTAAGCAGTGCCTTAACTAAGACAGGGATAATTACCCCACTGATACAACCAAGACATAAATACATTGAAGACATTAGGTAAGTTAGGAATTTGAAATACTATAACTTATGGATATATATGCCAGGCTCTGGAAACAATGTGCTGTTTGTGTGCCTAACTTGTAAACTGGGAAATGCAATTTTGTTTTAGCACTCTAAGTCCTCAGGAAGAACTGATTTTTTAAACACATGCTAAATATCCAAGATACTTTTCATTACTTATTAATACAGAGTCATTTCATACCGTGTTCAATATTAGTTCTCTGTCCAACTGGCCATTTTCAACTTTTATTCTTGAAGAAAGCGCTCTCAGATGCTGTACAACTTCTCTCTCATATTTCCATGCCAGCTTAAACCTTGCTTGACCTGGAACCATTTCAGGACACGCATTTTTATTCTCTGAGTTCTCACTGCTGGAGCTGTTCAAGGCTCAGGCTGCCAGTTCTGTTCACCCATCACTCTGAGCCAAGTCTGACCCAGGTGGTATTTTCCTTTCCCCTCAGAAATAAAACTAAATTTGTTGAGGGATAAGAGCTGTGTCAGGTTTATAATGATGTATGATGGTGTCATCAGGAACTTTGGGAGCTTGTAAGAAGGTATTTGCCATTCACGGGCCTGAAAACAGCAGTTTGCAAAGCCTGTATCATCTTTTTACATGTCACAATACCACAAGCATTAAAACCCTGTGCTTTGAGTATAAGGTGTGAGCAGAGTGGAATACAGCTGGCACTTTAAACAAAACAAGGCATCTTTGTGCAGCTTCCTTTCATCGTGAGGTGTGTAAGAGAACAGAAAGTATCTATTTTCAGGCCAAATTTTCTAATATTTGGATAGAGTGGATAATTTTGGAAAGTTGTTTTATACTGAAAAGTTTAATTAAGGGAGATGCAATATTACCATTAAAAATTGAAGGTCTGTTCAGATTCTAGTTAAGTCTCCTTTAGCTTATGGTATATATTTGAGTGACATCATAACAATAACTTTAATTTCAGACCTCGAATGTTCTTTAGAAAGAGTTGATTGTAGCATGGAGTGACAGAAGAAAAGCTTAGTTCCAGGCTTTTAGCTGTAATTTTTTTCACAGATTTTCTTGGTCACCTTCTTAGGAGAGTGGGAGGCAGACAGTTGTTCCATGTTGAGTGGAATGGGGAAATATAACCATGTTACACTGCCCCCAACCAGCTCAATAATTCCTTTGCTGCTGTTGTTTGAGGAGTCCTCAGAGTGAATCCTTTTGGGTGCTGTTCAAGCTTCTGCTTCCTCTGCACCTTTCCCAATGTTTGTGTGGGAAAACATGGAGCAGTTTCAAGTCTGAAATTCTGGGAGTGAATAGACAGGGCAGACAAACTGAAAGCCAATGTGTGGGTTTGGTTTTCCCAAGATCAACCCTGGGATCAATAAGGAGAAACCTTTTCCCTCTAAACCATCAGTTCCTGAATGAAGCTTTAAGTGTTCTCTGAGTGATGGATTTTACAACCTGTGTCAGTGCCTGGTAGTGGAATTTCCTGATGCCTTCAGAGCTTTTTTCCAGAGTTTTGTTGCCCTGATCATGGAGAGAATCCAAGTCCTCTGTCAGTGTTCAGCCTGACAGCAGTGCCAGGAGTTTTCTCAACTTTCTAAATCCCAGCTAACGCTTCACACAGGTTTTATTTTGGCTTGATAAACTTCTCTGGCTCTAAATGTTGCTTCTCTGAGGTTTAATGATCATTAATTGTGTTTTTGCCTAATATGCTGCTGACTCAGCGTTAGGAGGCATTTCCTTTGTGTGGACACATAAATAGGGAATGCTGTGATTTTCCTTGGCTCAACTCCTTCCTCAACTGAAAAGAGCAGTCAACAAATCAGAATGCTGAGACGTCTCTACAAAGGAAAATACTCATTAAACAACAGATTGTTTTAAATAGACCTAATTTAAAACATCAGGAAATACTACAGTGTCCTGCATTCCACCAGCATTCACAATATGTCCCAATAACTGCTGCTTATTTTGCTTATTTTTGCTTATTTACATCATATCTCTGCTTTCTGGTGAATATTGAACTTGTATAATATAAATAAAATTTAAGTATATGTTTACCTAATTGTCTATTTTTAGTTTGTGTGTTGTTATATAAATACTCCCTTTACAAAGTTAGATAAGTCACCATTTGTTTTGAAACTTTACACTGGAGTTTACTATCAGGCTTACAAGGTGTTTTTTTCTTTTAGAGTAGACTAGATCTATTGCACTAGAACACAAATGTGCATTTTAAACATTGTAGTTTTATTAAATTGGGTAGCTAACAGATAGCTGAATTTACTAAAAAAAAAAAAGAGTAAAACTGAACTCTATTCCTTCTCATCCCTCTATCTTTGCCTGTCAAATCCATCCTCTCCCCAAAAGGAAAGAATAGTGAGAGAGAGGCTGAAAGCTAGGATGTGCTGATGGATTTCCTATGACTTAGGTTGGGAGCTGGGTGTTTATTTTTGTAAAATCCATTTATGGAATAATTTAAAAAAATGAAACTGCTGCTGTGCAAGTTACATCAGAAGTTATTTTTATTTAGTTATCTCTTCAATCCATGCTTTAATAACTCTTCTCACCAAGCTTTTTCCTGTCTGTTTAAAACATGTTTTTTTTTAATCCCATCTCATTTATTATTGTATTTCTAGAAGTCAAGTAAAGGCTTTAGGAAACACCCTGATAGTGCAGCTGCATTTTACAAGCAGCAGGTAGGTATCAGTTACAGGCAGCAAGCTGAGGATGATATTAATCAAATCCAGTCCAAATTAGTCTTTTCCCCTCCTCCTGGTTTATACCAATCTGGAAGGGAGGGAATATTGCAAAGGAGACACGTATTAAAGTTATTTTTGTTTCAGGTGTTTCAAAATGCTTAAAAGCTTGTGCTGACAACCCTTTGGGCTCTCATAGTCCAGTTTAAGCCTTGATTTGTTTGGGGTGGTTCTTTCAATAGATGTAAGTAGGTATTGGCTTGATTACCTAAAATCCTCGGATGCTCTACTCCTTGCAAGCCATTCCATTTCATTCCTGATGTTTTAAAGACAAATTTTTATGCTTCAGTGTGCCAGGGAGTAATCTTTTCCTTTCATCTTCGTGGTTCAATTTTGTCACTTTTTTAGACATGGAAAAATAGACTGGAGTGGAGATTGTTTGCTTTCAGATCAGGCAAGACAGAGGAGAAGGAAGGAGGTGCTGTGTGAAGTTCCTCCCTCTTTTGCTGATACTAGAAAATGGGAAAACTGGACCTGCTGTGCACTACATCAACCCTGTGTCAAGTGAGTTAGATGCATTTCTGGCTTTCCTCTCTCATAAGAGGCATCAAAACACGGGCATGAATTCTGTAAACGTTGTACTATTACTGGGCATGTGTGTTAATGCATATATGTGCTTTTTACTGGATTCTTTAAGGCAGTGCCCATTTTCTGTTGTGCTTTCTTTTTTCCATAAGACCCACATTAGTCTTGACAAAATAAAAAACTTAAAATCTTAGTCAAAGCAAGATGGAAATCCCCTATGAGTTCAGTTCTGCAAGTCATCTGCTGCAATAAGGAATGTGTAGGAGATTTTCTGAACACCCCATTGCAGCAGGGAGAAGGCCCACAGTAGTTGCAATAACTGTTCTCTACTTTCTGCCATGTGTGGCACTCCTTTCTTGCCAGTTCTGTTCTCCTGTCTGAATTTTATCATCAAAGCACAGAATGTTGAAGGGAGCTGAGTAAAACTCCTGTCTGCAGTCAAAGCATCCCTAGCAGTTTTTATCATCATTGTGTTCTGTGTATGACCCAGCAAAACTGCAGAAATAGAGTAAAAATTGAGTGATCACATTGTGTGCTGCCAACAGAGGATGGGGGAAGGCAGTTAATATCTGTAGACACTCCTACAGCCCTTCTCTCCCTGCCCTTTTCACTCCTGTGAAAAGAGGAATCAGAGCAGTGTCTGTGGTGCAGCGCTCCATGGATCACGTAGCTCTAACCCTGAATATACAACACAGTCAGTTCCTGTTGGCTCAGAATAAAGATAGCAAAAACAGCAGCCAAACTTCCCAGGGACAATTCTGCTGTCAGAGCTCCAGCTAAAACAGCAGTGGCTCAGCACTTTTTTCCCCTCATCAGCGGCCTCCCTGTTTCCCATGTGTGCCCTGTCTCCATTTCCAGTGGGAGACTTCGTCTGCATCCACATGGTGGAATTTCAGTGGCAAAGATTCCCACTGTCTCTTCTGCTGCTTCAGCAAAAGGGATTCTTTGTCAGGTAGCTTCCAGCATTTCTGATGCTTTGTGTTGTAGCACTTTGCCCACCACAAATGCAAGCACTCCAAAGTCCTTTTATACTGGAACAGGCACTTAGAGATCTCAGCTTCAAGTCAGCTTTGCTGTGTTCTTCTGTGCACTGTGTATTTTGTTATCTCATCTATTGTGGTTATATTGCAAAGAGCAGCAAACATTTCCTTTCTTTTTGTTGCCCTTGATTGTTTCTTCTGTAAAACACAAAGCGAAGTTAAACATGCTGCATTATGTGTTTTTAATGTGATATCTTGTCCCATGGAATTCAGTGGCAATCAAGAAATTGAATTCAACAGACAGCCTTTCTGTGGGATCTCATAACTCCTTGTAGGTTCTATTTACAACCACAGGAAGTTTTCCTCTGAACGTATTTTATCTGTAAGAAAAACTATCTAATTACTACCATTTGTTTTGAATTCACTATTAAAAATGTAAGTCTGCACACTAGGCAAGGGCTGCTCCATCCCTGGAAGTGTCCAAGGCCGGGTTGGATGGGGCTTGGAGAAACCTGGGATAGTGCAAGCTGTCCCTGTCCATGGGGGGAGGTTGGAATTAGGCAATCTTCGAGGTCCCTTCTAACACAGACCATTCTGTGGTCATGTGAAATCTGCACTGATACAAAAACTTCTTTTGCTCTGAACCTAAACCCCACAAGAATGATGATACTCCAGTGACACATTGACAGTACATTAAATTGTTCACAAGGAGTTTGTATGTACAGAATAACCTTCCACTAACCATTTTTAATGTTGTTTAGTGACTGATATTGCTCAAAGAAATCAGATTATCTCAGCCCAGAAATGATCAGACATGCTAACAAAGCACCAGAGGAAGGTTCTGCCACAGGAGCGATGTGACGGGTGTGACAGCCTGAAAAGTCTTGTGTTTATTCTGAAATTAAAATTTCCTGGTGATCCAGATGGTGGTTCCCAGTATCTTTTAATGGATGTTCAGATTAACATCTTGCCGTGCCCAGAAGTATGCTGGTGGCTGAGCAGTCCAAATAAACAGCACAAAGTTGCTGCCATAAAATGCTCATTATCTGAGCCTCATCTTGCAGGCACGCAACCACATCCATGGATTTGCTCCTGTGAATGGCTTCAGGGATTTCAGTGGAACCTCTCAGGGAGATAAAATTATACACTGCTTAAATGTTTAAAAGTTCAGGACCTAAGGAGGAACATGGTATGAATTAGTGGGAAAAAAAACCCACCGGGAAAAGCAATGATATAGATGTTAGATATGACTTTGTTAGTTTTGGTATTAAAATAGGGAATTGAGAGACCTTGATACCTGAAGATTTCTCTCTCTTTAAAGTTTAAGCTTTTTCTCATAGTTTAGAAGAGACTTTATTCTGGTACATTTTATTTTGCTTTCTGTTTTCTTGATAAAACTATTATGAAACTTGCTATCAAGGGAATTATTTTGTGTGTATATATTTTCTTTAACTTTGTTTATGAAAGCTAGCATAAAAAAAAATAGGGTGAAAAGAACACACATACATGGGTTAATATGTCCAGGGCTACTATTAAAAAAATTATCTTTTAGTGTGTCTTCCTAGGGCAGTAAGTCTTAGGTGAGATCAGAGTCCTTGCTATGTTACTATTTTCTCCTCAAATCTTTAAACCCATGATGAGTTTCAAAGCTGACAGGGAAAAGGGACATTGAAGATAAAGTTATTAGTGAACCAAAAGGAAAAATGTATCTGTTAAAGAATCTATTTGATAAGAGACAGACAGACAAGTCAGTACAGACGTATGGACCCCAAGAAAGGTGTGTGGATTGAGATCACCCACAATGCTTGCATCTCTTGGCTGACAGAACACCCTAAAGAATTGTTACAATGGGAAGGACTTGAGCCTTTCCTCGGGACACTGTCCATGAACCAGGTGGTTTCCAGGTGCTGATGTAGCTCCAGTGAAGGGGAGCAGGTGACCTGCTCTACAAATAAGTTGCATACAGCGAGGTCACTCGCTTGTTCCTCTGTTCACTCCCAAGCATCTGAGGCCAGATGCAGCACCTTGTTGTGCCTCTTCAGTGAAATTGGATGCTCTGACACACAAAAGGAAAGGAGAAATGCAGTGGTGACTGAATTCTAACTATTCTCACTGACCCAGCAGTCTTTATCAGGTAAATGTTTTGCAGCTTCCTTACAGCAGCGGCAGCTGAGAGAAGGGCATGGGATCCTCTGCTGTGGTTTGACCCTTTGAACACTAACCCATGGATATTGTTCTTTCCTCTGGCCACATTCTGCCAATTAAATGCAGCAGAATAATGTAACAATCTATGAAATGACGGGTATGGAAGCAGCTGCAGAACATGGTCCTGCAGGGGCCACAGACAGGTGAATCTACTTGACTGCTGGTGCAAGTGAATGGGGGCAGAGGAAGGAAAGTAATTTAACACCACAGCAGTGAAGCCAGGCTCAGGAGATCACTTTCCTCAGGGATACCAGATGGTGAGTGGCTGTAAAGAACGACCCCACCCAGCTCTGCATGTGGCACCCACCGTTTATAATGGATGGCCCTAAATATTTATTAAGTGTTATTAAAAAGCTCATGTTACAGCATCCCTTCAGATATGCTAAAACCAGGGTAAGGTTTCAATATCAAGCTTTCAGTGGGCTTTTTTGGTGAGCTTTTACATAGTATTGTTTCTACACTAATGTAAAAACACTGAACTTGTGTCAGGAAACTTAAATTAAGGTTTCTGTTCCCACATAGGAACTCTGGCAGCTGTAGAAATTTTAACAGGTGACGTTGTCATTTTGAATGCATTTATCAGAGCAGTACTTTTCTTTCTTCCTTTTTTCCTCATGATTTCAATACATGCTGGCTGACACAATAAGTAGGCTACACTCATAGAGGGGATGTGAATGATAATCTTTGTTACTTAAAGAAAATTGCATTGCTCACTCAAACCTTTGGGTTTTTGAGTTAGTTGGTTGCTTGGATTTTTTTTTTTTTCTTGTTTGTTTTCCATGTCTGAATGTGCAATAGTACTCAGCCTTGAGGAAAAGGAGAACTGGGGGTGTTGATTAAAAGTGCTGAGTGCCACAAAGTGATCATAGCTAGGCTGGCATCCCATACCAAGTTGGGAAGTTAGCTTTGTGGTGTTGTCTGGAGTGGATACCACATGGAGACTTGGCCTTTTAAAACAGGGCATGATGAGTCCAAAGACAGCTCTCCAAGAGGAGGACCCACCTGAGCTATGCAGGAATTTTGATCTCTTGCAAAGAGAAAGGTTTTCTTCTTTCTTCTACTGCCTTATTCCTTATGTTCCTTCCATGCCTTTCCAGGAAAACAAATGCCTTTCTGAAACAGTATTCTCACTTTGCAAGAGCTGGTTACCACCAGATTCCCAGAAAACAATGACAGGATTAGTGGGTTGCTTGGATTTTTACTTACTAAATTTTACTTACTAAACATTCTCCAGTGAGTATGCAAGCCTCTTTAGAAATGTCACAAATGTGCACAGCATAGATGAATTTGCTCTCATTTATGACATTTCCTAGACTTTTATAAATAGTCTGCAGACTCCAGGTTTCTCCAGGCAACAGCTAGAAAACCAAGGAGCCATTATAATACCTCCCTGTTTCATCTTTGGCAATAATGGCTGTTGGATTTGGGTGTTCTGCTTGACTTAACTACATCACTTCTTACTTCAAACAGTGGCTTCTTAGAAGTGGTTGTTAAAATGCTATTGTAACTGGCATTCATGAGTTAAATTCTGGCTATATTTAAGTGTTTTCAGGTCTTCCTTATTGCTTGGAAGCACATTATGGTCATTGTGTTGAGATAGAGACTGAAACCGTGTGGTGTTAGGGCAGAGCAGAGGTAGTAATGAAAATCAGGATACTCTAAGTGACTACAATGTCACTATTTGTTTATCTTAAAATGTGAAAAAAATCTCAGTTTTATAACTTGTTGGGAAGAACACCTGTGTTCTCAGAGGATACAGCTGGTGCTGGGATGAATATTTTTGAATGAGATGTTGTTTTGAAAGTTAAGGTATAAACTAATGTAAGTAATCTCTTGGACTTTTAACTATGACAGAAATGTAAATAGATTATTCATTGCCTATCTTGTGAGGTGTTTTTTAATGTTAGCTGTGTTTCTATGCTCTTTTGGCACAAGTGAAATAGCAATTATGTAAGCATTTAAACTATCCTGTAGGGTCTTTTACTAATTAATGTAGATGGTTGGTTTTACTTAGATGTGAGTGGTTTCTTATTTTAGGGAAAATACCATATTCCTCATGGATGGGGAAAGCTGGCATGTCCCATGTGAAGAAAAAGCCCAGTCCCTGCATTTTAAAGGGCAGAAAAGAAGAAAAAACAAGTAACCAGAAATCTTTTATGTGTTCCTGCAAGACTTCGGGAGAACCTGAAATGTCCTTTGAGAAAGATTCACGAGTTGTCTTGCAAACTGGCATCAGCTTGGATTTGGTCCTGTGCAAAACTTGTTTGATGCTTAGGAAACCTTCAAGAGACATAAATATTCCAACAAATACTAGACCCCACTTCAAGACTCTACTGCCTCATCAGAATGTTGTTTTTACATAAGGTTTTCCTTCAAATCTGTGGAATTTGTGACTATAACACATCTGCTGATGTAGGTATTCTTGACATGGTCTTACCTTACTATTTTATTCAATACTCTCCTGATGGTTTTTTTTTGGTGTGGGATTTTGAAGGACTAGATAAGAAAGGTTTCTGAGGCTCTTCTATTTTTTGTAGTATCAACTAAACTAAAAATCATTGAGTCTACAGAGGCTCTATAATTTTGCTTCCCAAAAGTATGTTTGGAAACCAGGCTTGAAAACTGCCAGTTTTGTATGGCTACAGTGAAAAAATTTCTTACAATTCTGCTTCAGGACTTTCATTTTGCAGCAGCAATCTAAGAAGTAGGTTTTGACACTTCCTACACTTTAATCTGTGTTTTCACTTGCTCAGTTTACAGAACGAATGCTTCTTGTAATACATACAGAAATAAAAATGCACTCCACCATTATTCACTTCACTCATGACAGCCTGAGACTGATTAGTTCTAAACTGTTCTAAAGCAGTTGTGCTGTATTTAAACTGGAGAGAGCTGTTAAAGACTTGCTCTGCTGTATTTTTCCAGAGTTTTTCTGCTGTGAGACAGGAATACTTGATGGTCTGACTCGGAATTTGAATATTTTACCCCATGACATTAGAAGCAAAGGTGAAGGTATTAGTGAACAGAGCTTTGTTTTAGGGCAAAGGGCAACATATCAAGACATTACCTAACAAATAAAAATGGAATCTTTCACCTTATTTGTAAAAGAAAATGGTGAAGATTTACTTTTTAGAATGATTGTAACACACATGTAGTGCTGTTTTATGTCTCCAGCAAAGTATAACAGATGGACTGTGGGTTTATTGGAGAAAAAAAAGTGTGCTGAAAGATTTTTATTATGTGAGAAAGAGAGAACAAAACCCAAGGAAACATCTGGACAATTAATCTCTCAAATCTTTGTATATAACATGAAGAAAAATACTGAAATATTTCAGAAGTCTTGCTCAGAAACAAATTAACTATTGTTTGCGAAGCACAATAATTCACCATCCTTCGTGCGAAAAGATCTTTTCAATTAATAATTAATTGATGCCACTTTGTTCTTCACCCCTGGAAAAACAAAGAATGGGGAGGGCAGCCTGTTCCTCCTGAGGTTTCTGGTTTGTCATTATAAAGTGATGAATCACTTTCACTGAAGCTGAGCTGATTTGTCGTCTCCCAAGGAAGCAAATGTCATTGTGGGGGAAAAACGTTCTTTACCTGTTATTCAGGCCTGCATGGTGTCTGGTTACTGATCTGGACCCAAACATCTGGCAGCCCTGCCACCTCTCCCTGACATGTGTGCACAATATGCACTTCTGCTTTGTGGGTCTCCGTGTGGGGAGGGCTTGGCTTTTTATTTTAAAGCTGCACAGTGACAGGTGAGCAGGGCAATAGGTACTTTTTGTCTGGGCTGGTGAAATATTATCTTTTTTTTTGTGAGGGTAGTTTGCTGTTTAAAGGGGGGTTTCCCAGAGCTGTGGAGCCGTGGAGCTGCTCTGAATGGGAAAGGGGAGGTTGCCACCCACGCCTGCTGGCTGTTTCTGCATGTGTTGTTCTTCCCTGTGACACTGCAGAGAACGGTCCCAGATCCACCATCCATGTCCTCATTTCTCTGCTCTTAGTTGGGATCTTGCTATGTTGATTTCCTCTCTCTCAGCTTTACATATTTTAGGAAATAGGAAAGAGTTACATTCATTGGTTTACCTCCTTCTACCCTTTGAATTCTGGTGTTGGCTTCCCCTCCTAGCAACCCCACTGGGGCTTTCTAGGAGATATTAATTCAAACACTACTAGAAACTAAATACTTTGGTCTTTCTCCTGTTGCCCCAGCCAAATAAGAATTTTTGCTGCACCATTTCAGAGCAGCTCTCTCTCTGGACTGGGGCTCCTTTTCCATCTGTAACCATGGGAGCTCCAAAGCAGGAACACAAAGGAAGCGATAACCAAATCTCAGGAATGAACCATTCCCACTGTGCAGTCTGAGTTATGGCCAAAGCTGGGAAATCAACCTCCTTGGTGAAGCTCAGGCTCATGGTTTGTGTCCAGCTTGGACTATTGTATGTCTGGATGTTTTGTATACAATACCTGCCTTTATATATCTTTTGAATATTTTATTATTATTATTATTATTTAAGCGATGAATGAAGAAAACTCTAGTTATAGACTGAAGGAGGAATGTAGGATTATTTTAGACTTTTGGTTTGCTTGTGGTTTTTATTTGTTTGGTTTGGGTTTATTTTTTAGTTCTTTTTAGTCAATCTAACAGATAGGAAAACCTCTAAATAAATATGATTTAAAAATAGTATGGTTCAGTCCAGGCCCTTGAAAATTGAACTATTTCCAATATCCTGCTTTTTCAGTGCCCAGTATTTATATGATCTTCCCCATCCAGTTTATCTGTTGCCAAATACTGTCCAAAAATATACTGTCCAAAAATTCCTTGGTGACGAAGTATTTTTAATCAGACTGTTTGAGGTCTAGTTTTGGTAGAACACTTATTTCATGTCAGCTGCAATACTACTCAATATGGTGTTGCAATCCAGGCTTCTTGAAACAAAATTAGGACAGTTAGATGTTAGGATAATATCTAGTGCCATCAAAAAATAGTGTCTTTTGACTGCTGTCTGTGCATGTATTTCATTTTTCAGTGTACACTTATCAGTTTTATTTGCCAAATTAGTTGATCTCAGCCAAAAAATAAAGATTTCAGGATCTAGATTCTTGTACTGACATCAGCTTTTGTGTTCCCCAGCTCTGCACATGAACTAAGAGTTTTCCTTTGTGATAAATTTGTTCAATAGCATTATACTGGGCTAAATGTTATTCTCTAAAATGGACTATTTAATATTTCCTTCAGTTACTGGTCACTGAAATAATCTAAAATTCACCATGGATATATCCATTATCAATGTCTCACCAATTCATGTCTCCCTGGCATAATACTATAAATTAATTTTTAATATCAATACTATAAATGTATGACATAGCATGAAGATAACTAGTTTCCCTTACAGATCCCAATTCAAGGGAGTGTCAGACCTCAGAGACAGAAGGTGTTATTTGTTTTTTTTCCATAGATTATTTGTTCACTGAGTCATGGTGGTACTTGTGGTATTTTACCAAAGAAGTGTGGCAGAAAGAGCTTGATGGCCTGGAAGGGCCAAAACACAACACCCTGTTTTAGAAGAAAGTAAGACATTATGATTTTCTGGAGTTTGGGTTATATTTTAGTTATTTAGGGAGTAGTAATTATGTCATTAATTAAAAGAAGCAACAGGAAAAGTGTGGATAGATTTAAAAAAAAATCTCAGAAAAAAACCCATCTTTTTCTCAAAATATAACAAGAAATGTAGTAGAAACAAGCTTCCTGTTTCCTAAAGGATTACTTTAACTAGTTATTACACATGAACCCAGGATATTTGCAGGGCACAGCCATGGCCAACCATAATCAACTTGAAAAACTACAGCACCAAATTGCTGCATTAGATCCTTCTTTAACCAAATAAAATTATGTGCATTTGGATGCAAAATACATTCTGCAAATGAAGAGAGAAACTTTTCCTGCTCTATTTGCCTAATTCCACATATGCCCTCATTGATGGTGAGCTCAGAGGGCACCAAGAAGGGCAGGAATGCAACCAAACCAGAATGAGGTGGCAAATGGAG